>OU426983.1:46839697-46897197 GCA_911387785.2 Aelia acuminata
CGAATTATTCCCGAATGAATAATTCTCGACTTCTAATTGCTCATCATTTTTTCATTACACTTCAATTTCTTTAACAGAATTGTGCGAACCATACTTTTTTTCAAGAACAAAATTAGTCCATCTAAAAAGAAACAATTTTTTTAACTTTTCCGCCTGTCACCGTCCAACCAGAAATTATATATAACTTTATAAAGTATACCGAATGTTACAAAATCGACCTTATCGACTAAATAAGACAGAAGAATAAAATATATACATTACCTTATTGATACATAGTATAAGAAACAAAATTCAGCTCCCCTAATCTTTTTTTTTTTTTTTTTTTATTTTTTTTTTTTATGGTACCAGTATTGCATTGGAATTGCGATATGTCTAAGGTTCACCACCTTCACATTTTATTAATTTTTTGTTTCTTCTGGTTTCAGGGATGTCTGATAGGAATGTTTTTTATTTTTTTTTTTCCACCTACTCTGAAATTTGTTTTGCAAATTGTGTCAAAAAAATCTGTATTTTATTTCTCTACAAGAAAAAACAAATAAGTAATGTTTGGTAATTTTTGTAAAAAAATGTTAGCCTGTTTGACTAAACAGTTTTTGCACTTTTTTGCTTTAAAAGGTCTCAACTTTTCTCTATTCTCTTTGCAAAGTTATCAACAAAAAAATGTTTTTTTTCTAGAGGCAATTGTAAACGGGTATTTTCGTTTTGATTTGACGGCTATTTATGATTTTAATGTGCTCTTATTAAGTTATTACCTTAGAAGAAGGTTGTGAAAGTTATTGAGAGTTTAGATTATTTTATTCATTTGACGAATTATGAGCTTAAGAATCAATTAAGCTAATAGGGCAATATTCAACATATTACATTATAATGATCTTTCAGGAAAAGAACTTCTTTTATGAGTCACACTTTTTCATTGTTCCGTGCTTTATCTCAATGGACGTGCTTTTTTCCCCCTTTAAATTGATAGTAGCGCTTCCTCTACTTGATTAAGTATGGACGGAAGTATATGTGAAAGTAGTATTGAGATAGATAGCACACGCACTGTAGCAATACCGGTAATAAAACTGCCTAATCGTGAAATAAACGCTATCTTCCTGAAAAGTTAATAAAATTATTGGTGTGCCGTATATAATGGAAGCGTGGAAATGCAAAAAGGAAGTGCCAAAAAAAAAAAATAATAAAACTTTGTCAAATTGTTATATGTGCCAAAGCCATTCTTCAGAAATAGGTGTAAGTAATGTTTTGTTGTCAGAAAGAGTTCACATTGAACTTATGAAAGGGTGTAAGCACTGAACGTAGTTCACCCTAGAGGGTATAAGTCATATTATTGCTGTAAAAATTACCTAAGGGACTTATACCCTTATGCATTTCCACGCTTCAATTAACTCAAGCATCTTGAGAGTTTGCTATAACAAAACATAAAAGAAAAGATACCTAAAAGCTTGAATCTAATCATATCACCAATACAAATTTATGATGTCAGATATAGCTACTTGTATATGGTATATCTTCAAACATTATTTGTTATTTTGTGTGTTCTGTTTCCAATTTGCCTTAAAAAATGCTAAAAGAGCTTTGAAAAATGTCCACAAAATCTGCTTCCACCATATGGAACACCATGGAAACGTCTTATAAACGAGGTGTTCTCTATACAAAGCAATGGAATGATACTTAAAGAAGAAGATGAGGGAATTTCTTAAATGGTCCTTTACGTAGGATGTAGTTTAATTCTATTAACTTATAACATCTATGATTATCGTAACTAGCGTCAAATGTTAGTAGAATGGGAAGTTAACCTTCACCGAGGAAAATGAAACCATGGATTTATATTTTATTAGTCTCCTGGTATGCAAGAATGTGGAGATAGTAATTGAATATAGATCATTGGTGAGATTCATATGTAAAACGATTTTTTTTATATGATACAATTTCAGGGTTCCATATATTAAGGAAAGATAAATATCTGGATTGGGCCAAATCGGCGACATATTGAACATTAAGTTCTTCATTGATAATTTTATTTGTAACAAAATAAAATGCATTATTGGATTTGAAAGAGATTGACGGCTTGTTGGAGCCACAAAGTTCTATTTCTTAGGTCTTAAAATAGTCAAGTAAATGAGCTTTTTGTGATTGATTGGTACTTTTTAGCGTTTGTCTAGTTTCACTATTAAAGTATGCGGGTATATTTCAACGCTGTATAAGGATAAATTTAAAAATACAAGACTGTTTAGAATAAGAAAGAGTGAACACTAAACCTGAACGTACCCGTGTATGTTCACCGTTCACTATTTGGTCACAGAATATAAATTGATAAAAATACCATTATTTTATCAACTTAAATTTATTTCAAGCCGATGCACAGTGTCACGAGCTGAGTTCAAAAATAAGAAAAATTAAGTTTGAAAATAGTTTTTTTTTTAGAGGTAATATAAAATTTAGAATCTTAGAAAAGAAAATATAGAAATTTCAATATAAAAACAAAACCTCAAAGCTAAAGATTAGTGCAAAAATGGGTAAGGTCTATTGTTTAATATTAAATAAGAAATTTTCATCATTTTTTAAACTTTGGAAATGATTTTCTAAAAATCTTAAAATAACAGTTTTTCCATACTTAAACCATAAATAATACATTTCTTCTTATTTATTCATGTTTGGGCAAAAGGGCTTAAGTCATAAAAAAATGTTTTTGCCTCATCTTCTTAAAATTCGTAATTGACTATAATTTATTCGTTATTCATAATTTATTACAATCTCTGTTAAAAGAATATTGTTTCATTTATTATTCTGGGATAAAGAAATACAATCAGAAAGAATTTATAATGATTTTCAATCGCTTGGTAAATCGTTGTTTAAGCTTCAAATCCATGACTTAACCCCTTTTGATCAAACACCAGTGATTTATTTTAATAACTAGTTTATCTGCTTCTGGCTGTTCCTTAAGGTGATGTGGTTTTAGATTTCAAAACCAATTCTTTACTGTTCGAAGTCTGGCGCAGTACTGAACCAAGCACTAGAAACGATGGTTTATTTGATAGACTAGTGCATGAAAATTTATCTGATTGTTCGAATGAAGTTAAGAAGAATATAAGAATATTCGTACGGATAGTCCATAATCAAAATTAGTGATCATTATTCTTGTCGATCACAACCGTATCGTTGCGCCTGATTGATGCAGATAACAATGTTTTTAGAGGTAATAGAACTCCGTCGCTCTTTCACGCTATTTTTACGGTTATTTTCGCAAAGGAATCGTCATTAATATTTGAATCTCAGCACGACAATAAGGACTGAGCAATTGCGATTCTGACTCCAAGTGAAATGCGAGTCGAGCATGGTACTTGGGGAATAGCACACCAAATGATTTTCGCTATGATCGATGGTAGTGTGTACATATAACATTTCAGGTTACACGAATCCTACAAAAAAATATATATTAAGGTATAATTTATGTAGGTGTGGTAGTGTGTATAACATTTCAGGTTAAACGAATCCTACAAAAAAATGCTACAATTGTGATGAATATTTTTAATTTAACTGTCCTAAGCTCCTGAAAAAAGAGTTAGTATATAGTTTACCACAAGTTTTGTTTATTAGTAATGTTCAATGTTTATTTTTTTTTAAGCTCGTAAATTTCATATGTAAGTCTATTTACTTATTTATCTCTATTTACTTTATTTATAACCACTAGGTATAAGATAATTAGATTAATCATTATTGTAGGTACTCCCAACACAAAAAGTGGATGAGCCCCATCACTCCAAGATAAATAACATTGAGAAACACGTAACAACAAAACATTATCATGACCACAACATAGACTTAAAATGTAACATTGATACAGTAAAAGGCTCTAACATACTTAAAACATTTGTATTGTTATTACACAATAAATTTATTAAGGGGATTTGAAAAAAATCTGTTCCATGCTTTTGACAAGTAATAAAAAGGATCCATTTCTCAATCGCATTAGGGTCTGGCCACACATGTCCGCACCGGATCCGCACCGTAGCAATAATACAGGTTATGTTCAGAATATTTTTAATTTAACTTACATATTACCTTTAGTTATGCCTAAAGTGGCCTGTGTCTTGAACTTTAAGCATAACTAAAGGTAATATGTAAGTTAAATTAACAATATTCTGAACATAACCTGTATTATTGCTACGGTGCGGATCCGGTGCGGACATGTGTGGCCAGACCTTTATGCTGTTATGCGCAACAGAAGCCGTTGCAGTCAAAAGCTGGACAAAGATAAACAACCAAGATATTTTCTAAAGCACAACTTCCACCCGTACAAAGTTATGGTGCAACTTGCATTTGATTTTTGGCTAGGAAAGGAGCATTACCATCAAAGTGATACTTTAAAAAATGAGAGGAATGTGTTTTTATAATTGGAAAGTCATAAAAATATAAGCGGCGGTATAGCACCTGCCTGCAAATGCTCTAGTACATCATAAAAGTTACAAAAATATAGGAAGAGTAGAGGTTCCCCCCGTTCCGTTCAGTGTGGTAACGTGTCTCGGAAAAAATATACTCGTAATTCTGCGTTCGCCATGTGTTTTATTTAAAAGAAGAAGTTTGTTTTATATTTTAAATGGGAATTTGTTTAATTTTGAATGATAATATGTTTTTAAATAGTAATTAATACAATTTTTTTTTCATGATTCTCATGCAGTCAATTCCTTTTTTATTCTTTGGATCTTAATCAATTAGTTTTTATATATTAGCTGAATTGCATTTGAAATACTTGACATCGATTTAAATTTGATATCGATTAAAACTCCATTACCAATAAACTTAGTTGTAGTTGTAGATCTATTATTACTATTACAACTACTGGTTGTTGTTGTAATAATGAAACTACTTTTTTCAAACTACTGTAGTTCTAATTGTGGTCAGCCAACTACAAATTACAAAAATAGTTGTAAAAAAAGCTGTACATTAACATAAAAAAATTAACGTAAAAAAAGCATGACGTTAACAACTACTGGTGGTAGTTGTAATAATGCAACTACTTTTTTAAACTACCGTAGTTCTAATTGTGGTCAGGCAACTACAAATTACAAAAATAGTTGTAGTAGCTACTACTTTCCAACTACCGTATATGTAGTTCTGTAATTTGTAGTTGAACTACTTTTTGCCCAACTCTGCCTAAAAATATAATTAACTTTGTTAAAAAAAAAATACGATTTTTGATTTCTTACACCATACTAGTACATATATGGTATGATATGTCTCACATTTACCTTAATATTTAAAATTAAAGAAATATCTTTCATTAACTTCCGGCGTTGAAGTCAGAATTGCTTGGTGGACAGTACAAATCGATGATCCGTCCATTCTTTTATGAGGATATTTTTTTCGTACGGTATTTGGACTCCATAGAAAGACATTTCTTGTAGTAGACCTTATAAGACAGAAATGGTCGCTTAAGACGATCGGCAATCTCGGAAATAGAAAACTAACAACTGTACAGAATGCCAGGGTTTCTCCCCTCCCTCCCCCCTTTTATTCCACCCCCAAGCTGCTAAACCGCAGGGGTTCCTGGACCCTCCCTTTTAGATAATTAATATAGATGGACTGGGTACCCTATGCTCCGACATATGCTACCATCTATCTCCACCCAATTCCTAGGTGTATCATTTTCTTTTCTTAGTCATGTCATCGCCTTCATGTGGTTTTGTACATGGTTCGTAGATCGTATCTAACATGAATAAAATAGATAAGGCATAAATAATTGATTAAAAAAAATAAGCTAAAATGTATACATACTTTTAACTTTAGCTAGCTCATACTTAATTACTAACACATACTTTAAAAAAAAAAGTTTTAAATAAAATTAAAAAAAAACATGATTTGAAATCCCAGACCGTTTGTTGGAACAAACGAAGCGGTTGGAGCGAACTGTTTGGATCCAAATTGTTCGAGCTCCATCTATGCCGTTCCACCAGCTTCCATGAGATTCTACAACGTTCTAGACCCTCCTTACAACTAAATATAAGGAGCGATTTACTAAACAATCTTAAAAGTTTTCTTGTCTATGAAGCTCAAGCCATAAGTTTTATGTGGTATAAAGTTATAATTTTTCAAACCTGTTCGAATATTAATGTTGTTATAATTCGTTTGGCATTGATATGTTATATTTTCGTTATTAAATATTTGTTAAACCACAGAAGTGCTACAATATTTATGTTTTTTCGTGAATATATTAAAAATAAATCTATAGATATATACAATTAAGAAAAATTAGAACTCTTCCTAAGTACGCGCTTTACCAAAATCTTGTTTCAAAGATCAAACTTAACACTCTTGATATATGAGGCGTGTAGCTTCAAAACCAGAATTTTAAATCGATAATTATTTTTTCAAAAAAATCATGTATGTAATAGTTATTATAATATATTTTCAATTTTAAAATTATTATTGATTTAAACATAAAAATATTTTTAATTTTTATTGACTTGATTTAAAATAATTATCATGATGGCGGCAGATAGTTGACCGTAGATGAAATGAAAAGGAAATGGTTGGGGGTGCGGTCAAAATATGTAGAAGAAATATTTGAGAATTACATATTTTATTGTAGCCGACGTTTCCAACCAACTTTTAGGTCATCATCGGCGCTCTTTGACAGTTGGAAGACGAAAAAGGTCTTTCATCGCAAAAAAAAGAAAAAAAAAAAGTCTGTTTTCATCCAACTGTCAAAGACCCCTGATGATGACCAAAAATTTGACTCGAAACGTCGGCTACAATAAAATATGTAATTCTCATATATTCGTGCTACTTATTTTGACCGCACCCCCAACCATTTCCTTTTCATTACATCTACGGTCACTTATCTACAGCCATCATGATCAAATATTTTTAATATTCAATATTTAATATTTAATATTAATATATTTTTAATCAAATCAATAAAAATTAAAGATATTATTAAACTAAAGCTATTTTTATGCGTAAATCAATAATAATTTTAAATTGAAAATAAATTCGAACAACTATTACCTATATGATTTTTTTCAAAAAATAATTATTAATAATTTATTATTAAATGGATATGACTTTATAAAAAAGTGTTGGTTGAAGGATGAAACCCCCCTAGAAATAACAGCTGTTCCTGAATATTCAGTTATAATTTAAATCGTGTGTCTCATTTAAAAAATATAACAATATAATTTAAATATTAAAATACCAATGGTGGAGCTAAGTATTGTCAAAGTGCTTGAGAACTTTGACTATCCTGTTCTAGTTAAGCTGTTTAGCATATTGGGCCTAGTGTATTAAGAAGTTTTTTAAATCGTCAACACCGTCGAATATTAACATACAGGCACTATTAAGTATTATATAAAGAAGCTTATTCGCACAACTGTCAAGGTCTTGCCTTTACTATTAATTTATATTAATTTGTTCTTATAATTGCGGTTAATCTTGGATTGTTGGTGAGTGACCTAAGGTCAATACTGAGCAATGCAAGCTGAGATGTCAATTAAGATAAAGCAATACTACAAATATTAATTATGACGGCAGGCTAATGAGAAGCCCGAGTGTCATGTCATAGCAATCTCGATAGCGGAACTCATTATCAAACAATACTCTCCCCCCCCCCCCCAATGGTAAGGATAGGTTTACATTCAATGGCCGATGAAGAGATTATTGTTACAGAGTATGATGGTATAGTTCATTAACAATAAATGGATACTAATTTTACTTTATAATTATTTTATGAGTAAAAGGAAAACGCTTCAAGGGCCAAGTTACTGATTTTGAGAACGAAAAAAATTATTAGTTGTGCTAAAAAATAGTTTGGTTCTAAAAATAGAAAATATAACTTAAGGAAAAGTATCTTATCGAAAGAAATATCGATATTTAATTGGCTGGTTATATAAAACAAATACAGCGCTTTTGCAATCTGTTAGCATACTAAAATCTTCAAGATCTTTTTTTTTTCACTCACAAATTTTTCCATTTATATACCTCAATTATGGAATTAGAAATGTAGAATAAGGCATTCGATATTTTAGTCGAGTGTAATATTCTGTTAATTTAATCTTTTGTTAAATTTATGTACCTACATTATGCAGTAGCTGATTCAGAAATTTTCAAGGCTAACACTTGACAGATCACTTTCTCCTAACACATAAACATCGACGAAACTATTGGGTTGTCCGAAAAGTTCGTAGAGATTTTTAAAATAAAATTTCCTTTTATTTTTTCTACTAAATATGAATCACAATGCTAATGTTTATTTATATGCCTTTAATCCTCAGGGAATTAACTATGTTTAAACACTGAATTCGTCTTTATTAAGGCTCAGTAGTGTAGTTTAGTAACCAACATGAGTGACGATTCAGTTCATTTTCGGACTGAAGGGAAAAACGCAGCCCAAACTGCAAGAAAGAGATTCGTGCCTGTCGGGCTGGCCGGAGTTCAACTCTTGACATCGAGGATATTATGACGGTCATCGCAAACAATCCACGAATTACTTTCCGTGAGATAGCTGCGGAGTTAAGAGCCTGCAAATCGACCGCCAGAGTTGGCAAAACGGAAAGTAGTGCTATTCCACCAAGACAACGCTAGGCCCCTATGTTCTGTAGGACTTGGCAAAAGTTATTAAGCTTCAGATGGGAGGTTTTACCTCACCCGCCGAATTCTCCTGACATTGCTCCTTCAGATTTCCATCTTTTCCGTTCCCTCGAAAATTTTCTACAAGGGAAATCCAACTCTTCAGAAGACGTCCAAAAGGACCTTTAATTGTTCTTCAGGAGTAAGGACAGTGATTTTTGGGAAAAAGGGATATGGACCTTCCAAGCCGTTGGGAAAGGGTAATCGCTAACGGTGGTAAATATTTTGTAGATTAACTAAATAAATTTTAAGCTGTTCATCAATTTTAATTTTTATCCAAATTTCTCTACGAACTTTCCGGAGAACCAAATAATAAAATTATCTACTAAATGTTTAAAAACTATAATTTTCTATTTATTTTATCTTTGTAAGGCCACAGAATATTTGTAAATGAAAAAATTTGTTCGTATTAAAATTAGTTTCTTTGGGTGGTCAACTCCAGCTTCACTTATAATTTTTACTTTCACTTACCTATATATGAAATATATAAAAGTGGAAGTATTGCGATCGTGAAAAATTCCGACTTCCGTTTTTCAACGGAAATACACGTTTTGGGGTCCCCTGATTCCAAATGATTGCTCAAAGGGAGGGGGTACTTTATTTAATAAATTTTGTATCATTTTCACGTGTTTTTTTTATTTACTCAAAAACGGTTTTAACGATTTTGATCAAACTGGGTATTTGATGTACGCGTATGCCCTAGATATGACTGTAAAAATTTCATCAAAATTGATCAACCGGAATGGGGACTTTACTTGATAAATCTTATATCATTTTCACGTGTTTTTTTTATTTACTCAAAAACGGTTTTAACGATTTTGATCAAACTGGGTATTTGATGTATGTATATGCCAAAGATGTGATAGCCAACATTTC
Organism: Aelia acuminata; assembly: GCA_911387785.2. Taxonomy (NCBI): domain Eukaryota; kingdom Metazoa; phylum Arthropoda; class Insecta; order Hemiptera; family Pentatomidae; genus Aelia; species Aelia acuminata. Next base: position 46,849,199 of record OU426983.1, read on the forward strand.
ATCAAAATTGATCAACCGGAGGGGGCACTTTATTTCATAACTTGTTTTCCAATTTATACCTTTCTTTCGACCATCTCAAAAACGGCTTTAATGATTAATGATCAAATTCGCCATGTTTAATGAAAATAAGGTGTTATTTAATATCAGGTAAGCTTTATTGTTATTAAAATGTTCTGAGTGGGCTTAAATGGGGAATGGGTATTTTTTGTTTTCCTGTAAAGTACACTTGCTCTTGTTTATATGGAGAAATTAACTGTCTCTCGTTATGCCTAAAAATAAGAAATGGCTCAATATGAGATATAATAAAAATAAAGAAAACATAAAGAGGAGAAAAAAAGAAAAATATTCAGTCAACTCATAAAACTCGTGGAGCCCACGCATGCGGAGTACCCCTTTAATGACAGATCATTGTTCATAATGAAAGCTGTTCTGTTCATTTGAGAAGTGGCAATTAACAAAACGCATTAATTTCTAATCTAAGTAAGTTTGTAAGTGAAAGTTGTGTGTTGCGTGCACGCACCAGATTTTTTTTATTAAGTGCGTACTATGTACTTTAGTATTCATTAATTTATCTATTGATAAATTGATTAGTAGTTTTTTTGTTGTAATTTTGAACTATTTTATTGTTAATATTTTTTCACAAATTTTAATTCGTTTTATTTTACCTTGAGGCACAAAAGCCAATGATATGTCTTATGTATGAACTCGTCCCAGAACACGTAAAGAATATATTTTATTATTATTATCTCTTTTAATGCCCACTTTTATAAATATCGTATCGTAGCGTCACTATCGTCACTACAACTTCAAACTGTCGAATGTACACGTTTATCCTTTTTTTTTTAGATTCCACAATGTAAAATTGCACATGACACGAGGTAAGATGATGATAAATCATAATATCATCTGAAATCAGATTATACATGAATAGAAGACATATGAGAAATTGCCGTTTTTGTGATAGGCTGATTCAAGGTTCACCATTAAAAGATTTTTTTTTTTTTTCCAGTCTGAAAAGTATCGATTTTCACTTACGAGAGTGACATGGTTCGCAACAATATTATAAAGTGGTGTAGCTTACTTACATTCGTAATATACTTTGCCAGCCTAGAATAATGAAAGTCCAGTTAAAAATAATCTTATTTCATATTGATTTTCGGGCTACACTAGCCGTCCTAAATGTGTATTTTTGAATAGTTATTAGTGATATTATACAATATATTATTTATACTATATGTATTTATACATTATTTATGATAAATGAATAATGTATGGTTGGCCTAATCAAGAAGGTCTTAGCCATGCCATTAGAATGTTAGCTGGGTCTTAAATGTTTGTAACATTGCCAATATTCAAAATAGAAATATATTAGTTCCGCATTCCTTAACATGTAATTTAAATGTATAAATACTCTTTTATTGTTATTTTTTATTTTTTTGGCTAAAAACATGGGAAAAAAATGTCTGTCATAAAATACTTCAATGTATATTTAAAAAAGCATTGTATTAACACATTTCGTACCAAGGGTAGAAATTATACGATTTTTCGGCGTGTCATTCTATTCCTATATATGCCAAAAATATTTGATTGGTAAATTTTAAAATCGCTGCCTTTCTGATATAATAGAATATTATTACATTCCTTTAATTAATAGTAGACATGAGGACATTGAAAAAGTTGTTAGAGCATTTCGTTTTCATGATATTTTTTAAACACCAATAATTTACTATGAATTTTCATATTTTCTGCTAAAGTTCACACAAAAACACACTTGTCTTTGAAAAATAATTTAGAATCTTATGCATTATTTAAAAACACAAAGAAAAAAAATCTTATAATAATATAATGGCATTAGCATCATATTGGCATAATGACATTAGGCATCTCTGGCACAAAATGAATTAATCGGTTCTCTTCATTCAGCTCATAATTCTTAAACAAAATAAAATTTACATTAATAATTTGCACGGTTCTTCAGTAATACTTACAAGTATGTGGCTAAAAAATTAATTCAGGATCTTACTTGAAAGATGTTATTTTAAAGATTTGATTGAAGATGCATTCATTTTCTGAAAGTAATCCAATGCATTCATTTTGCATTTTCTGAAAGTAATCCAAACTGAAATGAAGACTGGTATGAAACCACATCATTGCAGCAGATCGCATTACATCAATTTCACAATAACTGAAGTACATAAGATATTTGTATAAAGAAAAATAGCAAAAATAATATTAAATAATGAAAACTTTAATTCACTTCTTATTTTTTAAATTAATGATGTTAAATTATTGCACCGTTTTGAGGAGACTGTTCGTTTTATTTATTCATTACTTTAATAAATTTCTTATTAGGAGCTTTAGAGGGACGTTGAATAGAACCTGCAATCAGACAGAAAGCCGAAGAAAAGAATGAGACTTTCAAATCTCCTTATTCTTTTAAGAAAAGTCCTTTATGCGAAAGAGATCTATTCCGTCATATTGTCAGTTATAAAACGACTATGGTGAATAGGAAGAAGAAGTTGCGACAAGAAATGATGTATTCTCTTTTCTGGCCTAACGCTGTTTGAGAGACTTCTATAGTTCTTGACTGAAAGAATAGATATTGTCAAGAGCCCAGGAAAAAAGACGAATAGTTTTTAAAAAATAATTGAATGAAGACGGATCTTTGGGGAGGTATTAGCATGACAAAAGGGCCAGGTTTGGCGGAAATTCTTCATGCGTAGCGCTTCATTAATAATGCATGGGCCAGACAATGCGCCATCTACTGGAAGATCCTCTCTACGGTGGATCCGGCTCCAAGTTGCCCGGAATCCGAGATAAGAAGAGGGGTGGAATGTCTGACTATTGAGTACATAGTATTTATGAGCCCATTTCATCATGAGCCCATTAATCAACATTACTCTATACTTATAGTAATAATAGTTATAATAATAATTTTATAACTTACTAGCTAACTAATAGTGCTTAGCCGCGATCTCAGAAGGACGGAATAAACACCCTCCCCTTCCTCCCTCCACCATTGCTATTCACAATAAATTTTCTGAGATATTAACATTTCTATTTTATCGTCCACCATACTACCTTTAAGACAATACTAGTGTTCGCATGTCTACACAACATACCACTACACATTTTTGTGAAAAAATGTGTCTTATTCAATAGCCGCCGTACCCTTCTTCGCCTCATTAATCCGGCGGCCTCAGTGGATCTGCTTCTCTTCTACCCATGGCGAAGAGGTTAGTCGGGCCCACAACTTCCTTCTACCCTCAAAAAAATGCCCGCTGTAACCATCAAAAAATCACCGTTAGTTTCGTCATCAGAATTTAGAGCCTCACTCAGGAGATTTGCCTTTAGCGTCTCATCGGCAGGGCAGAAAAAAACGATGTGCCTTTCAGTTTCTGGCACCCCACAACTAGGACCTAGGGGATCGATATTTTTTATGCTCCAAAAGCTTCGCGCGAAAACCCCTTTGCCCCGTTAGAATCTGGAAAAACAAATAATTTGGGAGGACCCATGTCTTCTCCATGTGCGATCCGACTGTGGGGAAGTACTTCCTTAGTGTAGTCCAGTTCGGGGTCGTCAGCCACTGCCGATTCCATTCCTCTAATTTGTCCTTCAGAAGGATCTTCTTTTCCATTTATTGTAGTCTTCGCACAACTATAGGTCTCCGCATTAAGGTGTTTCCCTTTTGATTTAGTTCCAAAACAGGTCTTCTATAGAGAGATCGAGATGAATAGCTTCTCCTAAGACCTGCCTCTTCGTGAGATACTATCGGTTATGACTTGGTTAGTCGAAAAATGGATTTTTGCCAAACTACTCTGCAAGGTGCAAGGAGACCTTGTTTCGAGCCGGGGACACATCTCAGGATACAAACCACCACACCTTTTTTAATGGCCGTGAGTTCATGATTTACGAGGCTCCGAAACGCAATTCCGATATGACTCAGGCCATTAATGCACACTATTTCTAAAATAGTCCACGTGAGGTGTCACGTTGAATTTCCTTCCGGTCCCGATTCATAGGAAGGTGACTACCCGGGCTTATTGTTTATTCTAGTTTGGCCTAATATAAAAGATGAGTCATGGTCTTAATGAATTAAATTTCGTATAGTTAATTAGTATTTATCCTATGAGCCACTAATGTGTCTAAATTCGTTGAAATCGGACAAATGTTTTTGTAGAAAATAAATATCCACCCCACAAAAACAAAATATGCAAACATCAAACTTTATAAGTAATAACCTGCTTATGCTTCTGTTTGGCCGATGAAGATCCAATCAGGTTCGTTTAAATTGTATAGAATGTTAAAACAACATTCCCATAACAACATTCATTTTGAAATCAACATCATTATACTTCTATTTGGTCTAAGAACTTCCACTGTATCAATATTTGTTGGTGTGTGATAAATTGGTAAACATATATTTTACCTCTTTCATCACAAAAAAAAAATCTGGTGCGTGCGCGCAACACACAACTTTCACTTACCAACTTACTTAGATTAGAAATTGACGTGTTTTGATAAATATCATTTCCCAAAGTCACACATTTTCTACATTCATATCTTATTTTTGTTAATCGTTAAAGCCGTTTTTGAGTAAATAAAAAAAGAAACCGTAAAATGATACAAAATTTATTAAGTAAAGTCCCCCCTCCCGTAGATCAATTTTGATGAAATTTTAACAGTCGAATCTCGGGCATATAAATACATTAAATACCAAGTTAGATCAAAATCGTTAAAACCGTTTTTGAGTAAATAAAAAAAAACATGTGAAAATGATACAAAATTTATTAAGTAAAGTCCCCCCTCCGGTTGATCAATTTTGATGAAATTTTAACAGTCATATCTCGGGCATATACATACATCAAATACCCAGTTTGATCAAAATCGTTAAAGCCGATTTAGAGTAAATAAAAAAAACACGTGAAAATGTTAAAAAATGTATTAAGTAAAGTCCCCCCTCCGGTTAATCAATTTTGATGAAATTTTTACAGTCATATCTAGGGCATATAAATAGATGAAATACTCAGTTTAATCAAAATCGTTAGAGCCGTTTTTGAGAAAATCGAAAAAACCCTAAAAATTTATCAAGTAAAGTACCCTCTCCCTTTAAGTAATTTTGATGAAATTTATGCTGTCACATCGCGGGCTTATACATACTCTAAATACCCAATTTCAGGTTCGCACGGTTTATAGTTTTTGAGCTAGTCTGTTCACACACACACACACACACACACACACAGACACACAGACAGACACACACACACACACACAGACCATTTCGCGGGACTTGGTTATTTTGACTCAGGGGACCCCAAAACGTGTATTTCCGTTGAAAACCGGAAGTCGAAAATTTTCACGATCGCAATACTTCCACTTACTATATATTTCATATATAGGTAAGTGAAAGTAAAAATACGTTATAGATTTTTTTTCTCCTTCCGTTCATAGCTGTGATTCTCGGGCGGTCACGCCCTTGTCCCCATCCAACTATGCCTTTACCTTTTATATGACTAATACTTATAATATTTAAAATATGATGCACAGTGCATATAATAGTATATGTATCATTTGATGCATCATTCATCAAATCATGCATTCATCATTAATTTACTTAAAATGTCATCTCCGTATTTTATTTATTGACAATACATATAGGCAGTTAGGTTGGTATGGTATATGGTTAATACTAACCATTCTCAATATATTAGGAATTTCCGGAAACATGAATGGTTTGACGGCCAGTGTCTCCGTGCAAGGAAAAAGTCTTTTGCGTTATCTATTTCGTCGAACGAGATCAAATTTTGTCAAAATTAACTATTTAGAAGCAAATGAACATTACAAGGATTTGTGCCTTAATAAGAAAAAAGACTATCTTAAAACGGTAATTGAGAGGGTAAAACTTTAAATGATTTAAAAGAATTTTGGCGTTTAACTAATCATTTTAAGCGGAAAAACTTTATTAGTGGCTATATTGATTTACACAAAATATGAGTTACCAATTTTAAAATCTTGCTTAACCCCCAGCTAGCGCTTCATCTGTATTGTATGCTGAACCATATACCTATTCTGCAACAATAGATACTCCTTTTGAACTCAACGAACTACAGGCAATGATTGTTAATTTAAAGGATAACAAGGCCCCGGGTTTGGACAGGGTATCCTATGAATTTTTTAAACATGCACCAGATATATTTTTGGATAAGCTTTTATCTCTATTTAATTTAATCTACGATACAGGGGTCACCCCCGCTTCCTTTAGTAAGTCTATTTTATTACCCCTTTTTAAACGTGGCGACATCAATGATTTTCAAAATTATTGGGGTATATCCTGTCTAGACGCTTCTACAAAGGTTTTTACAGGTCTTCTTTTGCAACGCTTGGAAACTTTTGTCAGGGAAATTGACATCCTCAGTCAATATCAAGCAGGATTTAGACGTGGCTATTCGACTATTGATAATTTGTTTGTCTTAGTAAATATTATCAAACTGAAACTTCTTAAAAAGGGTACAAAAATGTTTGCATTTTTCGTGGATTTTAAAGCCGCGTTTGATAGTATCTGTAGAAATTCTTTAATTTTAAAATTGTATAGTCTGGGGGTCTCAACTAAATTTATTAACACCTTAAAGAATATTTATTCGCCAACTGAATCGGCGGTTCGAGGAACGGAAGGAATTTCAGATTTTTTCCCATGTGTGAATAGTGGCGTACGTCAGGGTTGTTTACTCAGCCCGCTCCTCTTTTCTTTGTATCTGGATGATTTACCTCTCACGCTTGAAGGAGGAGTTCGAATAGGAGGCAAAATTATCAGTATTTTAATGTACGCTGATGACATCGTGTTGTTGGCCGAAGACAGGGTTACACTCCAGAGAAATATAAATCTTTTGTCAGCGTATTGTGACAATTGGAATTTGACAGTCAACCTGGCTAAATCCAAAATTGTGGTCTTCGGGAAGGGTGGCAGACTAGCTGTTGCGGAGAGATGGAAATTCGGGGGTTTGCCGATAGATGTAGTTTGTAGTTACAAATATTTGGGTGTCACGCTAAGCTCCCGACTTTCAATGATGGTACAATTGAAAGATCGTATATCTGCTGCAAAAATGGGGCTCAATAGGAATTGGTCGGGATTTATTTCGCAGAATCTGGTCCCCCTCTCTGCTAAAAAAGAAATATTTAATGCGGTACTACGTTCCATTGTCTGCTATGCTGCTCAAGTTTGGGGTTTTCAGAGGTACGAATTGCTAGAAAAGTTTCAGCGTTTTTTTTATTAAAAAACTCTTTTCACTACCGCATGCTACCCCAAACTATATGGTTTATTTAGAAACTTGTCTCTGAGTTGCTGGAGACATATACACTGCAGCTGCATTTTTGAAATATTGTCTAAGGGTTCTGGAATAGCCAAGCGATCGTCTCTCTAAGATTATTGCAAAGGAAGTTGTCAAACGCAACACTTTTTGGTTTAAAAATTGGTGCCACTTAGCAGAGAGATTTGCATGTAGGTTTAACAGCTCTCTGGATAGTTTTCAATTGTGGAGGGAGCAACTGGAGAATTTACGGTCGGAAATATCACGCCACCATAGAGCGCAGTGTGAAGTGGATGCAATGAGCCCCAATAGATTTTCCCTTTACAAGGAATTGGATCAGAGCATTAGGTTATTTAGATTCAGGGATGGTTGTTCTTAGGATCTCACCTGGAGCGAGTTAAGATGGATGTTCAAACTTAGAGGCGAACTGCTATATTTGAACTATATTCCTTGGCTGGATAGGACGAATGTTAACTTTCCCCTTTGCAACATTGCGGAAAAAGAGGATCTGTTTCACTTCTTGGCCGAATGTTCTGCTCTCAGTGAGATCCGTTCCGAGTTTCTGGGTGCTAGCCCTCTGCGAAATACATTCCTGATTTCACTTTTGAATGCCCCCTCTAAAACAGAGTGCCGTAACATGGTGAATTTTGTTCGTCGTGCTTAATAATAATAATCTTCTTAATCCAACGTAGGCAGGATACTTATGATTTACTTAACATTTACAGTTTCCTTAAAATTTTTCTTAATGACTTAAATTTTTGTTTTTTTGTTCTCTTGTTTTATTTCAACACAGTATTTTTAGAATTAAATTTATTTATTTTTTAAATAGGCATTATTGTATATTTTCTTTTGTATTTGTAAATATTACTACGTTTTTTGTTTGGTTATTTCACGCTTACTGTACAAGTAATGAATTGTATAAAATTAACCGGCAGACAGTTCGCTATGCCGTAAAATGTTTTGTTATTTTTACAATTTGGTATATATTGTATTATATTTTTCGCCCAATAAACATTATTACTACATATAGGCAGTTAGGAAAATTATTTATATGATATGTCTTGGCAATTACAGTCTAATTACTAACAGGTCTCATAACTCATTAATTTATGTTTATGATTATTTCTCCGTCTCTAGAGGTTGGTTCAGAGAAACTATTAATCTAAAAGTTTAAACTATAAATGTAAAAGTATTAATTTGTAAGTTTACCTTTCTATAATTACGAATTGCTTTATTGATTTTAATTATTTTAAATTACTATTCTTTTATTTCTTTTGGTATAAACTAGATACATTTTTTAACCTCGAGGGGGGAGCCTCGCTAGATAAAGAGGAAGTTGTTTCCTGTCTGTCGGATCATTAATGAACAGCCAACAGCTAACCTTCAACTGTCAAAGCCACCAAGAATCACTCCTATGTATAGCCAACATACAATAAATTAATTTCTTATATTATTGTATATTTATTTAGTACGTTAATACAAATTAAATGATAAAAAAAACAAATGCAGACGACATAATGCAGAGAATTGGGTCGTTTAAGCCTTTTCAAGTAAAAATCGGAGACCGTGAATTCTCGGTATGTTAGTCGTGCAGTTACCTGTGATGAATTTAAATAAAAAAAAAACGATGATTTAGCTTAAGGTTTTGAAGTTCATAAATTTTTTTCGGAAAATTATTCGACAAGTCCTTCATTTCGGTCAGAGCGCATAGAATATTTGCACAATTTTAATGGGTCGTATTTTTTAATATCCAGGGAATCATACTGAATGCATAACAACTATACTACACAATCAGTCCTGATAAAAGACTTTACACAACTGTAAAATAAATACAATGTTTCCCGTTCTGAAACTTTGTACGTACTGAAGGAGAGAAACTAGGACGTACTAAAATAGATTTTTTTAGTTAGTCTTACATTTTTTATTTATAGAATGTTTATTTAGCCAGCGAGGTAGTGTGGTATCCTTAATAAAAATAATACTGAGAGCAAGAGAGGAATGGTACTAGTTAAAGTTTATTTATTTATTTTCTTTATATACCTTTGAAATTGTCAGTTGGTCATTTATTAATTAATATTTCTATAATAAATAATACACTCTAAAAATACAATAAATAAAGAGATTAATAGATAGGCATGAATAAATTTGATTATGCATATAATAATACAATTGAGGAGGTGAGGTGCAAAACTCGTTCGTTCCATTTTTGTAAAAATTTGAGATGGCAGTGGATTCTAAAAGATACTTTAATGCTCTTTCAACATATATAACCAGATTGAAATAAAACTTGTTATTTCATATGGATTTTCGCTATACATAATAGCGGTTTATTGCAGAACTGATTCGTTCCATAGCCCATAGTGTTTCAAAACTGGTTCGTTTCTCACTTTGCACCCACCCCATTCGTTCACTTCAGCAGTTTGTGATACTCTTTCTGAACAAAATATCGAAAGCTCCTTAAACTCACGCGTTTTATTTGACTCTACACTCGATTCTTCTTACCTAGCTTCATTAATAATTGATTTTCCAATGTCTCCAACAAGCTGAAAGACGTTGATAATCTGCCGGAAAGCATTTTGGAGACGAGTGGAGGACCAATGATTCATTGAATTATTACACACGAGTTCTCAATATATCTGCGAATATATGAAACAACGAACTAGGATGATGAAATCGCTGTTATTGAAGAAGACGATGGCCTTAGGATCTAGTCTTTATGTAACTTTTTGTAGTCAGATGTATTTAACAGTATCTACCCTGATATTTTTGTGAAATTCATCAAAAAAAAAAAAAAATGTTTTGTCAAATGTTTTAAGTCAATGGGTGATATTTTGTAAAATGATACCGAATTTATTAATAAAATGGTTGCGAACCTAAATAAATATTATTAATTAGAAAAAACTTCGCTTTTGGTTTCTTCACCACGTATTATTAGGCTTATTGGAAGATTAACTTACGCTGTGTTAATTGTTCATTCCAATGTGGTGTGCAGCAAAAGTCTTAAACATTTTGTTGCAAAACTTTCTCCATTCATACTTTGTTACTTTTTTTTTGTTACCTTTAAACAACTATTTTTTTCATAGGGTGGCTATAATGGCTACAAGACGTGATAAGTTTCCTGAAAAACATGTCCACGTGGAACGAACGAGTTTTGCAACTCACCTCCTCAATTGTCAAATAGCTTAATAAGTATATAATTAATAATTGAATAATATGATAAATTGTAAATATCATTAACCGTTTAAAGCTGCTTCCAAAAACACAGAACATATTCTTATGATTTTGTATTTCAGCGTTTCAGTAGTAATAAGTTCTGTTGCTGTTGTATGATCTGTTTAAAATGAATTGCTTGGAAAATCAAGCTCATCGTGTATTAATATTCAGCATTTCCGATATACATACTCTCGTAAGTTCCACAAATCTCATTATGTTCCCCAAGAGACGTGTATATGAAGGAGAAAAAAATAAAATAAATGTTCAATATTTTTATCATTTTTTTAACGTGGGTATATTTAATGTTTTTTATTTCCAGACTCTGAAATTAAGCAAAACAAGTATACGTTTTTTTCTTAATTTATTTTTAATCACAGAATACTTTGAAGACTTTACCTACATTGACAGGTTTAATTTAAAATGCTGATGAAGTCGGGAAAAAAAATGTGCTGATAAGTTTCCTCCTTCGCTGGTAGCTTATTTACTTTAATCTTTCTTAAGAGGAAGCTCATAAGAAATGCTTATTCCAAGTTTCATCAGATTGACTAAACTCTTTTTAAGTACTGCAAACTCTCCCTCTCTCTCCCCCATTCTCGGATCATTGGATGGACGCTAATTTATATGTACTCACTGTTATATAAAAACCTGTTCAGTTTTCACATTTTTTTTATTAATTTATTTATTTTGTTTTTTAAATCTTTTTTTTTATAACTTCATATGCACTTCTGCCCAGCATAGGAGAAAAGCAGTGACTAACAGTAAATTGTGAGATAATGGTGTCGTTTGATTCGTTTGAAATTGTCCATTTGATGCTCCATAAAAAAGCAGTTAACCGCCTATTTTAGATGGATATTTCCATACTTTCTGTATTTTAGAGTGTTTAGTGCTCTTCCGTGGAACAAGGTATACAAAATTTCACCACGAATCCAACGACACCAATATCTCAGTTTGTTTAGTTACTTCTTTTCCCTAGAGCAGACTTTTGATTATTGGAGAATATTTTAACAAATTTTATATTGAGTGGGACCTATTTTTACTTCGGTTCGTAATCCTGGAATATCAACAAAAATTCATAAAACTCTTTCATAATTTGTATTGACAACATAGTAGCTTTTATAATTGCGCATTTTTGCTGAGTCCTTAAGGCTTTTGAGTAGTATGATTATGTTACAGATATAGTTTCTGTCAAACCGTAATATGAAATACCCCCCCAAGAAAACTCATATCACGTTAATAAAGGTGATAAATTGAGAGAATGGAGAAAAATCCACAAGATATACAATATTGATTTAGATTAGAGATGATTTTAAACGGATTTAGGAGTTAGGGCACATTAACGTTTACTAGTCTGGCCACACATGTCCGCACCGGATCCGCACCGTAGCAATAATATAGGTTATGTTCAGAATATTTTTAATTTAACCTACATATTACCTTTAGTTATGCCTAAAGGTCAGGCCACACAGGTCAGACACAGGCCAATTTAGGCATAACTAAAGGTAATATGTAAGTTAAATTAAAAATATTCTGAACATAACCTATATTATTGCTACGGTGCGGATCCGGTGCGGACATGTGTGGCCAGACCTTACAGAAACGATACTTCATTTAGTTAATGTTTTTCAATACGAAATTCTGACAAAAAAAAAAAAATCCAAACGCAGAGAGGGTAATTTATTATTCAATTATTTGATATACCATAATTGTGTCTTGTATAAAACGTTGAATAAAATTGGGTATATAACAAACGAGAAAATATTCTTTTTTTCCTCTTTTTTTTATGGGTTCCAGATTTTCCAAGGTTGCTGTATTTTATACAAAACATGTGCAATTCGGGTTGGATTCCCTTCAGCTAAATGCCATCCAAATAAAAAAATATTTTCCAAAACAGTTTCAAGGTTAGTATGAATGTTTTTGGAAGCAATCCTTTTATTTCCTAAAATATTACCTTTAATTTACATAATGAGATTTGACAATCTACAAATCGCCCGGCTGATAAGCAAATCATAATACTAACATGCTAGGCTTGGCAGATGGATGACACGCAACACAGTACCTATATTATGTTATAAACCTACTTATGATTTGGTGAAATTTTGGCAGGTTAAAGTCAGTATGTAGGTTTTTTTTTGTTCCGCACTTACATGCTTTAATTAAGTGGTAGTAAATTATGTTCGTTTAGAAGATTTGAAATTTATGTAAATTTCATAATGACCCATTAACATTGTTTTTTTTAGTGTTATGTCTACCTGGCAATAAAGGTAGAATTACTATACTTTTTACCTTAGAAGACGAGAGGTCTAATTGATTTTTTTTTTCAAATTTTGAGTTAATCAAAGTTCGAAAAATATTTTTATTTGGATTAGAATTATTTTTTCTAAATTTTTTAGTATTTCTATCTTCAGGCACCTAATAATCTATAGTAGATACTTAAAACAACTTTCGCCATTTTGGAAATCAAGAACGCCTAGACCTATTTTTATGTTCTTGTATTTGTTGAATTGGTTTCCCACCAATAGCAGTATATTGGGATATATATGATGGGGGGAGGGAGGTAATTTTTAATTGTTATAAAATGATCGCTTTACGAATCAAAAGAGTTGCATTTTTACTACATTCCGCACCTAACTCGATTTTTTTTTTTAAATCTTACCTTGACCGCTTGTCTTATTAGTTCCACAACTGTTTTATCTTTAAAAGCAAAAAATAAGCATGGAAGTTTTTTCGGTAACTTTACTCAAATGAAAAATAACATAATCTTATTCGTCTAGTATTATTGTAAAAAAGCTGACTTATACCGATTCCGCAACGATTATAATTACAAAATACCTGAGGAAAATCTCCCTTTCAGTCTTCGAGAAAAATTGATTTAGCCGATCTTTGAAAATGTTGATGGAATTATGTTTGTGACATTTCGAATATTAAACTTATTATTAATAAGACCTATTTTCATATTACCTATTTTTAATGAGAGCTATTTTATAGATTTTTTTTTTAATATTACATTAACATATGAACTAATCCTTTTATAATATATCCTTTTATAAATTATTTATTTATTTATTTATTTTAATGGTTACAGGCAATCCACTGGTAGGGTGATGTTTGCTGACTTATGATGTTAATAATAATTAATTTATCATTCTTAAATTGTAGAAAATTCTTTTTTTTTTAATAATTAAACAAGGCTATCTACATGATCAGATTAGAAACCAGGTCAGGACGACCCTCCTTCCCGATACTAAAATCAACGATCTAATGGCTCCATAAAAATCAAGTCATCAGAGCTCTTTTTATATCCGTAGTAATAAAATGTCAATACAAGATGAGATACCAGCAGAAATTTACGATATAATTGCATCTTATGATAAAATTTATTGTTCCTTATTTTTTAATTAACCCATTTTCCACCGCTGTTACAATAATGGAACAACAGAAAAATCTATTTGTTAAAAAGGAAGTTCTACTTAATGATATATATATATATATATATATATATATATATATATATATATATATATATATAGTGTTTTTCTTGATAGGCTAGTTAAAAAAAAAAATATTACCGTCATCAGTTTGTTTTTTTTACACCGTAATGTTTTTTTGCACTCTAATTTTTAATTAAAAAAAAAAAAGATTTTGACTATGTAGGTATTTTACAGTTTTGATGATGAGATGGAATTAATAAAACGTTAACTGTTAACAAAAAAGGGAGGGAAGGTTAATTGCCAAAAGAATAATAAATAACATCGATGAATTATTTTATAATTCTCAATGGTATATAATATATATACATATTAATATATTAATATACATATATATAATGGTATACATTATATAACATTGATTTTCGGTCTGAATTCTTTTCTCTATAAATACCCAAATATAATTATATTTTACATAGACTTTCATTCTATAACATTCTAAACCTATTTCAATAAAACAAAGTACTGTTTTTCTCTCTTCTAATTAAGGAAGAAATGACATTACAAGTCATGATTGAATCAAACATGGCGATTAATCACCCATTAAAAATCCTCACGTTCCTTAATGACCGGGGTTTCAAAAATAGATCGTATGAAATATCGTAACTTATCCACTTTTTGTTTTGCTTTAATCACCAACTTTTAAGTTTTTAAGTTTTTAGTAAAATTTTAGACTCTTTTTAAATTACAAAAATAAATAAAATGGAAAAAATCACAGTTAAAAAGTCGGACGAAAATAACTGTATTCCGCAGTATCAAGATTCCACGTTATTGGAACTATCACTTGGCACGTGTGATTGAAGGAGACAAAAATAAATAAACGATGTAATATTATTAGCGTTGGATTCATAAGTTAACAATTCGAGATAACCGTTGTTATTGAGTCTTTAAAAAGCACAGGAAGAAAATATAAATTCCTTACATAACGTATGACCCTAGGTATGTCTATGGTTATAATATTGTTGAGCGCCTGGCTTTTAGCCATATTTTTAAATTTAAAATAAAGGTAAAAGGAAATAACATACCCAGGTAAATAACCTAAGTAAAATAAAAGCTCCATGCAATGCTCAGGGAGATAGGGCTGGTTCTTTCAATAAGCGGACAATACTATTTACATGCAATCTATTTACATAAATATGTACAGTTAAAATGATTATAGAATTAGAAAATTAAGAAACAAAGACAATAATAAAAACCTAAACATATTTACACAACTTAAAACTAGGGAATATAACTATATACAAACTATATATACTCAACCGATTTACGTGCATAGTGCTAGAGTCCATAACAGTCCATAACATCAATATAAAGGTATTAACTTAAGATAAATCGTAACGCAGAACATGCTAGCATGCCTCTAAACTAACTCAAAAATTACAGATGTTTTTTTTTGGTTTCAGTCTGTTATTAAAGTGTTGCCATGGTAATTAGCAGTGTTGGTCACACTTCCCCTTCTTCGGAAGCGTGAGACTCTCACGCTGATTCTCTTAATCAGTTGTGAAAAGGCTTCAGCTGAGACACATGGCTAGTTCCAACGCTGTTTCCTTCTTCATCCTCCAAGTAGAAAACGTTGGCCGACTTCTTCTTTATGATTTTATAGGGACCCTCGAATTTCGGCACCAGTTTTGAACAAAAGGCGTCAGCTGCTGATGATAGCCGGTGCGCGCGCCGAAGCACTAAGTCACCTTCCTTAAACACAGAGTCTCGCTTGTTTCTGTTATAGTATTTACACTGTTTATCACTGGCTAGACACAAGTTTTTCTCAACTAGTAACCTTAGTTCATCTAGCTTTTTAATGTGAGATGTCCAAGTCGAAATAGGAAGCGGTTTAAGATCATTAGAGTCTGCTTTAGTAAATAAGGTATTAGGAGCTATTAGTTCTCGCCCCATATTTAGATAGGCAGGGGTACAACCCAACGAGTTATGCACAGAAGTGTTAATCGCAAACATGAATTCGGGTAAGTAGGCGTCCCATTTTCGATGATTGCTTTCTATAAAGGCAGTAATCATAGTTTTTATAACTCTGTTTGTCCTCTCAACTGGGTTTGCTTGTGGCCAATAGGTGGGAGTATTAGATAGCTCAATACCATAAGCTTTTGCCAGGTCGTCCATTAATTTATTAACGAAAGGGGTACCGTTGTCGGTATGAAGGACTCTTGGTGTGCCCCATCTGAAAATAATAAACTGCCTGAAGCATTTAGTGACGGTTTTCGCGTTCGCAGTTCTTACAGGAACGAGTTCAACCCATTTTGAAAAGGTATCTTGGAAGACCAATAAATAGCAAAACCCATTAGAAGACCTAGGAAAGGGTCCTTGAATATCTGCAGCTACAACGTCCCAGGGTTTGGTATACTGATGAAGGTTCATCTTTCCCATTTGAGTTCGTTGCTCTGGTTTGGTTAGCTGACAGATCTTGCATCGTCTAATATAGTTAGCTATATCGCGGCGCATTCCTGGCCAGAAGTATAAGCGAGCTATTCTTGCTGTGGTTTTTTCTACCCATATGTGGCCTGCATCGGGTAAGTTGTGATTCTCATTCATAACTCTAGTTTGTTGTTCTTGAGGTACAACTAGCTTCCATGCATAGGAATCATCCTCAAGAGAATCTTGTATATCATCAAAGAAATGACGGTATAATTTTCCTTTAGATATTTTCCAATCTGGAAATTGAGCTGGTCTACGACTTACTTCAAGAAATTTATTGTTATACCAAGTATCTTGGGTTGGTGATGTGGCATCAATTGTCAAAAGGGATTCATTATTTCCTTCGTCCAACTCCAGACATTCTTTCGGAATACGAGAAAAGAAATCAGGAACCGAATGAGTGGAACCTTTCCGATAAAGTACTTCAAAGTCATATCCTTGTAGTTCCAATGACCATCTCGCTAACCTCCCAGTAGGATTTTTAAGATTATTAAGCCATTTGAGACTGGCATGGTCCGAAATAACTTTAAAGTGATAGCCTTCCAGATATGGCCGAAATTTTCTTATCGCCCATAATACTGCCAGACATTCCTTCTCGGTGACGCTGTAATTTAACTCTGCTCCCTGCAAGGCCCTACTTGCATAAGCTATGACTCCTTCCTTATCTTCAATATTCTGAGTTAAAACAGCACCCAAGCCAGTTGCACTTGCATCCGTTTGAAGATAAAAAGTTTTAGAGAAATCTGGTCTGGTGAGTATCGGTGGTGAAGTAAGAAGTAATCTAATTTCTTGGAAGGAATCCTCTTGCTCCGTTGTCCATATCCATTGTTGACCTTTCCTTAAAAGTTTGGTTAAGGGACGGATCCTATCCGAAAAGTTAGATATAAAACGCCGATACCATGAGGCCATCCCAATAAACCGACGTAATTCACTCAAATCCGTTGGAGGAGGTAATTTCAGTAATGGATCTATCTTGTCTGGATCGACCTGTAGTCCATTCCTGTTAATTACAAAGCCAAGGTATTTAATTTCTGTGCAGCCGAACATACACTTCTCATAGTTGATTTTTAGTCCAGCATCTCTTAAGCGTTTAAAGACAATTTTAAGATAACGAAGGTGTTTATCGAAGGTGTCTGTAGCGACGATAATGTCATCTAGATAGGCAAAACATGCCGGAGCCAAATCGGGTGAAATTATTATGTCCAAAAGGCGTTGAAATGTGGCAGGAGCGCCGCATAACCCGAAAGGAAGCCTCTTGAAGTGAAACAATCCTTTGCCCAACACAGTGAATGCTGTGATTTCTCTGCATTCAGGTGATAACGGTATCTGGTGGTAAGCCTGGGCTAAATCAATTTTTGATAAATATCTACAGGAACGGAGTTGGTCCAGTAAGCATGTCATATTAGGTAATGGGTAAGCATCTTTCTTGGTACACGCATTCACCTTGCGGTAATCAACGCAAAAACTATACTTTCCGTTTGGCTTCTTCACCATAACTACAGGGCTAGACCACGGGCTGTGCGAAGGTTCGATGATATCCTCGTCCAGCATCCGATCTACCTCTTTATTAATAACGTCTTGTATCGCTGGAGATACCGGATAAGCTCTCTGCTTTATCGGTTGATGGTTACCAACATCGATGTAATGCTCAGCCAGCGAAGTCAATCCCAATATACCCTGGTTCTCCTTTCGCTCCTGTTCAAGGAAGGATTCCAAAATCTTCATTTCTTCAGGTTCAATGGTCTTCAGGCCAACTTGATTCAAATGAAATTTAGGGGTTCTTTCAAAAGTCGAAAAGGTAAATACATTTGCAGGGGTTTCATTAAACCACCAGGTAGAATTAGAAGTGTTGACTACAACGCCCCACTCCTTTAAGGTATCTAGGCCGATAAGAGAAGGAACAGAGAGATTTGGAAGGATGGAAAAGGTAACTTCCTTCTGATGCCCATGGATGTTAGCAGATAAGGCAATAGCATCATGGACTGTTTCTTCTACTCCGTTCGCTAATATTACCTGATACGATGGTATCTTGGTACGCGAGCACTCCACCTGCTCCAATAAAGATAATCCTTCTAAACCTAGATATGAGTGAGTAGCTCCTGTATCAATTAATGTAGGCAGGTATATGTCGCCTATTTGTAGGTTAAGGTAATATCGCCCACCGTCCACCTGCATTAGTGACAGATTGTCTTTACAATATGAAGCCAAATTCAGTTTGGAGTCGTTAAATTTAGGTATTTGGCCAGGGGAGACCCCATCACCCTGACCAGTCACTAGTTTCCCGGTTTCTTACACGTTGGACAAGTTACTCGGGTAACTCCTCTAGTACCACAATGGTAGCAAAAGATGGTAACCCTTGGTTTTTTGCACTCCGGGTAAGCGTGACCTGTCGCAAGACAATTCCAACATAGTAGTGCTGAATTTGAAGAAGATAGTTTCTTATTCATCAGTTTCTCAGACCTTGCGGCTGGTTGAGGCGTCGATTTCTTCTTTAGTTCCGACGACTTAGTCGAACTGGGCTCTTTCTTATCAATAGACGCAATCGAAGATTTAGAATTCGTGCGAGTAGGTTGGATTTTTGAAGGGTGGGCATAAGCAGCTTCAGGTATTAGACTTGCGTCTATAGAAGGCGGTGGTTGAAAAGTCTTAGTCCTCTCTTGTATCCTTTCATATTGCTGGCCTACCTCAACTAACTTAGAAAGTGACGTAACATCAGATGGACGAATGTACAGTTGGTATCTAGGCAATAAGTTATTGAAAACTATAGTCAGCTGTTCTTTTTCTGACAGTGGTTTACTCAGTCGTTTGAAAAGAGTTTTAAGGCAAATAATATAATCAAAAATTGTTTCGTCTTCACCCTGAGTCCGCTTTTCAATTTCTTTTATTAAAGCTTCTTGGTAACCAGCAGGGAAAAAAGCTTCGCGAAACGCATTTTCAAAATCAGTCCAGTTATTCCAGGAATCTTGTTCTAAACGGTACCAGTTTAATGGAATACCATCGAGTAGTTCAGGGAGATGCGCCAAAAGATCTTCATCTCTAATTCTCCAAGCTTTTCGCCATTCCTTAATTTTTAGCAAAAGTTATCGGCACTGATCGTATGTGGCCGATTACAGAATTTTTCTTTTAACAAAGGATTTAAATGGAAAGGCGGAAAATATGGAAAAGTTATTCCGGGGTAGATAGGAGGCATATTTGAAGGTTTTTCCGATGGAGTAGTTTTCTCTTCGGATCTATCTGTGGAGGTAAATGTAGGCCTCTGAAATTGATTAGGATTTTTCAAGACATATTCCTTTAGAGTCTGTCTTAATTTCTCAACATTCCCTTCAGTAGATAAATTATACTCTCCCAAAATTTCTAAAAGTTCCTCCTTTTTCAAAAGATATATCCAACCTAGCGAGGGTTTATCGATGTAACCTGTTTTAGTTTCCTCTTCGTTCACCATGGTGACGAAATAAACAACAACAGCAGACTATAATGACCAGAAACCGTAGGAATGGGTTAGAAAAAGAAATGATTATTCTTATGAACGTTAAGGATTTATAAGGCCAACTTTAGGAAAAAAGGGTAGCCCTTGGACTCTAAGTTTAATAACAGAAATTATTAGGAAATAAGGTTTTTAACGTTTATCTTAAAATGAAATTAAATTAAGGTTTACTAGTTTTAACAACAATGTACCTTAATAACTATAATTTGTTATAAAAGTGAACCAGCAAACCATTATTGTAAATAAGGTAAATAAATTGATTGTCAAACATTTATAAAAAAATAAATAAGACTGTTTGTAAAAGTTAATTAGTGAAACAGAAGTAAACAATTGGTTACCATGGATACAGTAGTAAACACATGAAACCTTAACTCTATTTTCACCCTCTATCTATTTTCACAAACAAAAAATCCAAACAAAGCCCCACGTTGGGCGCCATTTAATTATATGACCCTAGGTATGTCTATGGTTATAATATTGTTGAGCGCCTGGCTTTTAGCCATATTTTTAAATTTAAAATAAAGGTAAAAGGAAATAACATACCCAGGTAAATAACCTAAGTAAAATAAAAGCTCCATGCAATGCTCAGGGAGATAGGGCTGGTTCTTTCAATAAGCGGACAATACTATTTACATGCAATCTATTTACATAAATATGTACAGTTAAAATGATTATAGAATTAGAAAATTAAGAAACAAAGACAATAATAAAAACCTAAACATATTTACACAACTTAAAACTAGGGAATATAACTATATACAAACTATATATACTCAACCGATTTACGTGCATAGTGCTAGAGTCCATAACAGTCCATAACATCAATATAAAGGTATTAACTTAAGATAAATCGTAACGCAGAACATGCTAGCATGCCTCTAAACTAACTCAAAAATTACAGATGTTTTTTTTTGGTTTCAGTCTGTTATTAAAGTGTTGCCATGGTAATTAGCAGTGTTGGTCACAAACGTTGTTTACAGAAGCTGTTGTTTTTTCTTCTACTTCTTCTTAATCGTTTCCTCTTCTACCGTATGTCAATATAAGAGGATGCTTCTTTTAGAGCCCGAAGCAGGCAGTTCTGCCCTGCACCAGCCAGCTACTAGCTCAGGCAATGAAGGCCTAAAATGACCATTTATCGGAAATAAATAGTGACAAGCTGAATTTTTGCCAGTTGTTAGTACTTAATAAAAAATATATTTTCTCGAAAGTCCCAGCTCCTCCCCTTTGCGCTAACAACGGGACCTCTATTATAGGCAATTCAATCTAGCTTAAAAATATTAAGTATAGGTTTAGGTTCTTCCTGGTCAAAGCAGCCAAAAACATAAACAAGTGCAAAGCTTTTGCAGGTTTTGAAGAATTCAAAAGTGATCGAGGGGGCTGCCAAGGTCGTTAACTTTAGTAATTTTTACTTTCACTTACTTATATATGAAATATATAGTAAGTGGAAGTATTGCGATCGTGAAAAATTTCAACTTCCGGTTTTCAACGGAAATACACGTTTTGGGGTCCCCTGAGTCCAAATAACCAAGTCCCGCGAAATGGTCTGTGTGTGTGTGTGTGTGTGAACAGACTAGCTCAAAAACTATAAACCGTGCGAACCTGAAATTGGGTATTTAGAGTATGTATAAGCCCGCGATGTGACAGCATAAATTTCATCAAATTTGCTCAAAGGGAGGGGGTACTTTATTTAATAACTTTTTATGTTTTTTTCGATTTTCTCAAAAACGGCTCTAACGATTTTGATTAAACTGAGTATTTGATCTATATATATGCCTGAAATATGACTGTAAAAATTTCATAAAAATTGATCAATCGGAGGGGGGACTTTACTTAGTAAATTTTGTATCATTTTCACATGTTTTTTTTTATTTACTCAAAAAGGGTTTTAACGATTTTGATCAAACTTGGTATTTGATGTATTTATATGCCAAAGATGTGATAACCAACATTTCATCACAATTGATCAACCGGAGGGGGGACTTTACTTAATAAATTTTGTATCATTTTCACGTGTTTTTTTATTTACTCAAAAACGGTTTTAACGATTTTGATCAAACTTGGTATTTGATGTATTTATATCCCCGAGATATCACTGTAAAAATTTCATCAAAATTGATCTACGGGAGGGGGGACTTTACTTAATAAATTTTGTATAATTTTCACGGGTTTTTTTTATTTACTCAAAAACGGCTTTAACGATTAACAAAAATAAGATATGAATGTAGAAAAATGTGTGACTTTGGGAAATGATATTTAGCAAAACACGTCAATTTCTAATCTAAGTATGTTGGTAAGTGAAAGTTGTGTGTTGCGCGCACGCACCAGATTTTATTATTATTATTATTTATTATAGTAATTTATAAATTTAGTACCTAAGTCACATCCCATACTACCACCACTTGATGCAACTTGGACCACCCATCATGATACGAGAGACTAATAAAATATTAAGAAAAAAATAAATTTTTATTTTAAAAAAAAATTCTTTCAGATTTATTGAAATATGTATATTTTTTTTGTCTGCACATACCATCCTTAATAATTTGTTCCTAAAGGATGAAACGCTCAAAAGAATCTTCACCTGCAGGAATAATTAAGAAAGATCGAGCAAGGCCTCTTCTACCCACCACGCATCAAACAGTGCCGGACGCGCGCTTATTCTGCTCCGGTTGTGAGGGTACCCCAGCCCCAAAATATAATTTTAGTTACATATTTTGTAACAGCAAGACATGTGCTACAACTGATATTTCAACTATTTTTGGGTATTATTTGAAATAAAAGATCGGTTGCATGAAAAATAATTGAAATGTAAATTTTAACTCGAATATTTAGGATGTTTTTGCGAATAATAGGGAAAGTATTAATGTCACGCAAAAAACATTATCTATTCTTTAATAGATATAATACTATATTTTTTAAACAATAGATAAAGATGAATAAAATTATACAAGATGTATCAATGTCGAATGAAAAATAACGGAGTTATGAACAATAACAGAAAGTTTTTCGAAATGAATGTTTAAGTTGGACTCCCGAAGTTATAGCAAATGGGATGAGCGGGGATTCTGCTTTAAGTAAGTACTAATAACTGGCAAAAATTCAGCTTATCTCTAATTATTCCCGACATAAAACCTTCATCGCCTGTCCCAGTCCATCCCTCTCCGATCCAAAGCCTCTTTGACGGCATTTTTTTGAAAACATAAATGTCATCTAGCAGAAAAAGTTTTCAATCCATAATCGTTTATTTCATTTTATGATATTTATAGTTTCTTTTAATATTTTAGTTTCTTAGCTAATCAAATTTAAAATCATTATTTTCATAATTCATGATTCAGCCCTTAACACATAACTGATCAGGTTTTCTTGATTGGCCAGTTAAAAAAAAAAAAAAATAATTACCGCTATCAGCTTGTTGTAAAATGTTATCTTACAATTTAATTTTCAACTAAAAAAAAATATTTTTACTGTTTTGATTTTACAGTATTTTTGTAATTTTACAGTTTTGATGATGAGATGGAATTAATGAAACGTTAACTGTTAACAAAAAAGGGAAGGTTAATTGCCAAAAAAATAATAACTTACATTGATGAATTATTTCATAATTCTTGCTGTGTTGGAAAAAATTATTAACAGATTAATATTTTGGGTAAATGTTTCTCGATGTTACTTCTAGGCTTATCATGTTTCGGGAGATTATATTCCCGCTGGAGGGGGGGGGGACTCTCATCGCGTTTTTTGTTCATTTAAAAGGGCCTGGGGGTAGCTTTATTAGGTTTCGACTCCCAGCTTCACTCGCTGTTCAAAGCGTCAAAAGAATTTCACCAGTCGGCCCTCCCTAGACCAAAATTTTTTTTCATGAGCATCACATTCTGTCATCATCAACATGTTTATCTTCATTGACCTCTGAGAACAACTGTTGGCATATTTCTGGGTCATATTTCTTTCTGAGATTGTCACAAATACTTTTTTTTTTAAATAATGAAAACCGGTGCCACTTACATCGCACAGGGTAATAACTTACCCTAGAGAACTTGAACCCACAGGCTTGTTTGAAAGGCCCACAGTTCCTGCTAGGTACTGGAATCAATAGCTTTATTGGTTTAGAACTAATCAAAAAATTTTAAGGATTTTTACTTTATTCCTTAACGAGTATTGGGATATTAATTGATTCACTTACCCTATAATAAGATAGCTGAGGAATTCAAATTTACATATAAACAAAGCTCAAATCATCAAATTTATGAGAATCATGATTTAAATCCTTATCCCTTTCCGTCGAATCATAGCAAAAGATAATCTCGTACATATCTCTTTCATAGATCATGGAGAGAGCCTTACTTGAACCCATTAGGCGAAAATGCATTAACCGACCGGGGATAACAGCATAAGCAAGGCATGATATATTGTTTGTATTAACTTTGTGCGAGCGATTTGATCGATGCAGACAAGTTGCGCGACCTCATTCGGGATCTGTACGGTCAAGTGAATGAATCACGAGATGTGTTGCCTTGGCCTCTCGGCATAACCTTATTGGGATCCAACGGAGTCCGTATTTGTCAGCATCAATTATCTCGTTAATAAATCATCACTAATTTATATTTTTTATAATATAATGTAGGTCTTGGTAAGGAGAGAAATGTAAATCTGAATCTCTTCGTCCTTGACTTTTTATGAAAGTTTTATTCCTTCTCGAAAGTCCAATTTATATGCTCCATAAATGCCGAAGTGACAGCTTATCCCATTAAAAAAAATATTATTGTCCCCCTCTTTCTAAATATAGTGATAGTGAAAGAGTGATAGTGAATAAATAATAAACAAAATATAGTTTTATTACATGAACACTTCTTAAAGTCTATGGGTCCCCATGTCCCAAATGTCCCCCAACCCCTAAATCAAATCACCACTAAAAATACTCCAAGTAAAATTGAACCCCTTTCCATAACGACTTACCCCCTTTTGCGTACCCTACACTAAATACAATCAATGTCACTATGCCTAAATTAGAACCAACGTTGTTACATGATTACAAGAAGTGCATGATCGTGACACTGCTAAATAGACATCTTTGACATCATTCATCTATTGTATTTTTCACTGTATAAATATAAATAAAATACTTCACAATGCTTGATGAAATATTTTATTTATATAATAACGTCTTATAATATGTAGGAATTATTTTTAAGACCCACTGAACACTCCTCTATCGTTCGAAACTACGAAAGTACATAACTTTTTCTTAATAAATGAAAATAATGGTGATACTTGTTCGTGTAAAACAAACTCTCTATTGATTAATGCCCACTTTAAACTAATCAGAACTTGGTATCCGAAATGATCATTAAAAGAATAAAAATATCATTTACTGCGATAGATTATTAATAAAAAAACAATACAAGTAAACATTAAGAAATAAACGATTTATGATAAATAACTGAAAATAAAATAAATTTTTAATCTTAACAAATCTTAAATTATTAAGGCATTCAGTTTTTAATACGATGATAAGTCTGAAATTTTCTTAAAGCAATTTCTTGTCGCTCTTTAAGGACATTGGATGGAACAATGTGATTCCATTTTCATTAGTCACCTTTGTCGTTTTGAGAAGTTGCGAAATTTCGCTTGACAGCTCAGCTCTTTTATAAAATTTTCAAACTTTTCTGTTGGAATTATTTAAACATATATTAGTTAAATATGAGCGTTAAATTTAAATAAGATCTAATTTTCTATGTATTTTAATTTTCCTCATATTTTATACTCATATATTTATTAATGAAGATGTTTAAATAAAGAAAAAAAAATTGTGGCGGAAATTACTGACCATCAATCATCCCTGAGAATCTTTATTTAGACTTAACACAAGGTTTGGGTGGGGGTCATGACCCCAATGTGTATCATAATTACGTTGCTGACAACACCGTTTTTAATGAGATTATTATTTTGAATTAAGAAGGACTGCCATCTAAACAACCAAAAAGTATGTTTTGGGCATAGTAGCAACCTAATTGCATTATTCGTTTATAAATACAAAAAAATTGAAAAGCCGAAATATTTGGGGAGGACCATTTTACTTCCACCCCTGGATCCATTTATAAATGTAGAACGGCCAGGCCTATTTTTAATATCTCTAATTTGTTAGATTTGTTTACAATCTCGAATGCCAGAATATTTATTAAAACGTCGGCAAAATAGAGGGGATGGAGAGAGTGGGATAATTAATAAATTTTATAAATTTTTATACGATTTCGACGAAATCAGAAAAACATATTTCGTTCTCTGGTGGTAGGTACAGTAGCAACAGAAGGGGAATTCCACATACTGTGTGCATGTATATGTTAATGTAATAATATACATATAATATCATTGGTTTTGGTTGGGCAGAGGGAGGGAGAATTGTTTATTTTTTACTGGAGTATCCTATTTCAACGAATTTTGACACCCATGTTTTTAACACACTTACATGGAAAGAGTAATGTTTACTATTCTGGTTAGCTTCTTCAAGTACTCGATTTTTTCTAAAATTTCATTTAGACACCTTCTCTTCTAAGATCTGTATTAGTTAGTGATCCAATTTTTTTTTTAACAAAAAAGAGTAATCTAAATAGTTTAATCTAAAAACGGTGATTCAAGGATGTTTTGGTTCTTTCAACATATTGCTTCATTCCATGTAGGCTTTATTAAGTTGTTCTTGCTTAACTCTGTTTACATTTTTTCTTTTAAAATTATAATCAAGGGTTATATTTAGCGGTTTTTAATTGCAATATTTATATTTTTTTTAACAATATGCCAAAAGCAGTGAGGATAAACGAAAAATATTCCTGACAAAGAAGAATTGTTCGTAATTCAATCTTCCGGTCTTGATTCAGGAAATCCTGCATCCAGTTCCTTTTAAGTAAGAATATTGTGAGATAATAGCAATGATATTTCGAAATATCCCGCAACAACAAGGAGAACCACGGCTTCAAATTTCAGACATTACTGAAATTTTAGGGTTGGACCCATATCCTTCTAAAAAGCGAGTAGATACTACTCCACAACCAATAAATAGAAAAGGGACCAAGCAGGAAAATTTTATCTATGAAACACTATGGGCGTTTCATACTTTGGTGTTTGGTTTCAAAACCGGTTACATCCATTTTCTCCAAACAATTTTTTTTTTTTTTTATTTCAAGTTTTCAATGTTAAAAAAAATATGTTAGACGCGTTTGTTTCGAAAACCTCTAGATCCTTCGTCAAGCGGTTTCAATTGATCCTTTTTTGATCAGTCCTGAAAATGGATATAGCCTGTTTTGAAACCAAACGCCTCATATATAAACTTCAACTTCAACAAATCACTTCCTTTCTTCAAATTATGTGATATATATACAACAGCATCCCATTTTCTTCTTAGAAATTTATAATAAAGACCATTTTTGGTAACATAAACAAAATTAGAATGGCAAATTAAGAACGATAGGATAGGAACTAAAAACCCAAGAAAAAGTTAAAAAACAATTTTAATGAATCAAATTCACAAAAATGAAATCAATATAATTCCGAGCTCTGAAACACCTCTTCAGCATATATCACACTTGCTCTACAGGATTAAGATCCGTACTTCTTGCAGGAAGAGGTAGAACATTAATGCCTACTTCCTTGAAGTAATCAGTTACGACAGCAGCAGTATGCGGTCTCGCATTATCTTGGTGGTAATGAAAATTTTCCCCCAAAATAGTGCAAACTACATTAGGAATTGCTCTAGGATATCTGTCACATACTTTTCTGCAGTCAGTGAATCCCTGCTTATTACGTAAATCTCTGTACGGGCTTCCAAACTGATGCCAGCCCATACCATTACAGAACGTCCAACGCAATTCTAGGAGAAATGGTACAGGCAGCAAAGCGTTCTCCTGGGCGTCTTAGCACTCTCATCCGGCCATCTGGAGAATGTAAAGCAATCCTCGCCTCATCATTAAACAAAACCGCTCCCCAATCATTGATTGTCCAATTTGCATATTGTTGTGAA
The DNA here is from genome assembly GCA_911387785.2 of Aelia acuminata. Classification (NCBI taxonomy): domain Eukaryota; kingdom Metazoa; phylum Arthropoda; class Insecta; order Hemiptera; family Pentatomidae; genus Aelia; species Aelia acuminata. Next base: position 46,877,117 of record OU426983.1, read on the forward strand.
AACTGAAGTCTGGCTACTCGGTGCTGTCTTGTGAGCAATGGGCCAGTGGCAGGGCGTCTGGAGGTCAGATTCGCTTGCTTCACTGAGGCCTCTCCTTATTTTTCGACTTGAAATCATCACATTTCTGGAAGAATGGAGTTCATTACAAATTTGGACTTGTTTGGAACCTCTTCCTTGAGGCCGTGAGCGATATGAAATGTTCATGTCTGACTTGGCCGACCTTGTCCAAGCCTCCTACTGTTGCTCTCAGTCTCCCTGAATCGATGGAATATGGGACTAACCGACGATTGGTTTACAAGGTTTTGGACATAATAATCTCTTATATTAGTTCTTATTCATTTAATTATATTAAAACAGCCAAATTTTCGCATATTCTGGCATCTTCAGGGTTTTTATACTTATCGACAAATGTTAGGGATAATTTATCATTCATTCATCAGTTTATATGGTTGGAGTAACGCCAAAGTAAACTATGCGCTAAAAAAATATTTTGAGAAAACCTAAGTTAAAGTTGAATTTTGTGAAACAGGTTTGGTTTTACTTCTGTCGCTTTTGGAGTACATTATAATTCACTGTGTCTTTTATATGATTCAAGTATAAAGATGAATGATTAAAAAAAATACAAAGGGTAATTTAAGAATTAAAAAATAAAAATTTATTAAATTGGTTTGGCGCTTTTATTTTTAGTTTGGCGCTGTTTTATAACAACCATAAAATGAACCTTTTTGATACAGCAAAACTAGGTAAGAATAGGATGGATTGACTTTAATGTTTCACACAAGGGCGTACCCAGGATCAAAACTGCGGGGGGGGGGGGGGGGGGGAGAGCAAGCTATGGTCGTTCAGGTTGTAACATCTTACAGCGGAAAAGGTGAATGAAACCAAAATTATGTATAATTATAGCAGTGCTTTATCAACTACAACCATTTGCTTGAAAAAAAAATTCTATTATTGCTTCCAGCCTTAAAAGCCTAAAAAGTTATTGCTTCCAGCCTTCCAGGATAGTTTCAGTAGGTATCAAAGTTTTACGTTATGTCATCCATCAAAAAAATGTTGATTAGAATAGAAATTTTTTTCCCCCGTTTTGGTCCATTATTTTAGTATAGAATGTGTTTTATCCCTTTATCAATAAATAAGTCACGAAAATTTATAAAAAGAGTTATGACCTTTTTCGTTTTTGATATAACATATTACAAGTTATTATCATTTCTACCTTATTGTTGAGACTTTTTAGTTTAATTTAACTTGCGGATTAAAAGGTGACCATTAGTTTAGTCTCAACATAGTATTTATTTTATATCAGCATACGTTTCGGCCATTCGGCCATCCTCCTTGCTGAAGGGACAATTATATTTTTCTATAAACTAAATTTGTTAAATAAAAACTCCATATCTAGTGGATTGTCATTAAAAATTAGGTATGCTTTTATTCTTGTCCGTAATGGCTTTATAAAAAAAAAATTTTTTTTTTATAAAGCCATTAACTACGAATATCATTATTGCCTTATTTAAAATCATAGAAGAACGAATAAATTATATAACTGCAAAGTGGTTGCTATATATTACAATTTAACGTGTAGATTGGTGTGTCTTAGAACATTATTGACTGATGTGTTATTCTGGCGTGAATGGCGTGAAGATAGTCTGGTAGGTTGAACAGTAGTCTTGATGAATTGTAGTCACATAACATCACAAAAGTCTTTATGTGTTTGATTGTTAGTTGGGTTCCGCAAGTTTGACATTCCGGTGGTGAATTGTGAGCCATCAGTTAGCCATGGGTCAGTCAGTATCACCTCTTCTCCAAAAATTTTAATTTATATAAGAATATAATTGTCAATCGCATTTCATCACTGAGGATGCCCAAATGGCCAAAGCATATTCTGATATAAATTAAATACTATAATAGTTACCTTTTAATCCAAACTTTGAAATCACATACTACGTATTCACGAAAAGTGGTTGACGGATCGACAAGGAATTTTTACGGTTCCTTGTCTTTCCGTTCATTTATAAAAATTAAAAAAAATCGCTAAAATTGTTTCTAATCCTTCCTTATTCAGCAGCAATTTAAAGTAGATATGATTTCCAATGATATTTTCCCTGAATTTTAATATTAGACGACGGCACATAAAAGCGTGTGTGGTGGATTTAGTAACTTATAATTTTTGTAATACTAGAATTCTTATTTTTCACTATTTTATTGTGTAGAAGGGTAAAGTTTGAGTATAACTATTTTCACGATTTCAATTTCATCCCGATGAGTGTTCCTTTAAAAATGCAAAGAATTTCCAGCACGTGGTAGATGTCGAGGAAGCATTGACGAAGAAACTGGATGATTCAGCCAACCTCTGAGGGACCTTTCAAATGAGATGATCTTATCAGAAACCACGATGAATCATTTCTAAATGCCGCTCTAGGTTCTAAATGAAAAAAAAAATGTCATTTTACTAAACGAAATATTTTCGCTATTAACTTTTATTTGCCACCATCGTGGCATCATTTGTTTATATTTTTAAAAAAATATTTGTTCCGTTTAGTACTGGTTTGTTAAACCAAACATATTTACTCTTCATTTTAATTTTTTTTATTTTTTTGGGTCTTTCAAATTCAAAGAATTAAAGCACTGGAATTAATGTCATTATAGTTAATCAATCATATTTAACTTTGATCAAAGCGAACTATACCGACGCTTCCAGTAATGATTGTTGATATACATGTCCCAGCTTTGGATGATATACTAAATTATTCTTATATCATCGTCATATTTTTTGGAAAATGATATGCAACATTACAAAAAATGAAGACACGGAAATAAATAATTATTTTATTTCATTGCCTAAATCATGCAAATTACTAAAATTTAAATGAAAATCAAATAATGTTATACAGACCTTTGTATTAATTAGCATGAACTAAATTAAATTAATGATAATTTATCAATTAATAATGCTCATTGTTACCTCCGTATGACGTCAAAATAATTGTAATAAGCAAATAATCTACAATTATTATATTTGTATTTACTAGCATACCCTGTTCTGAATCAAATTTAAACCAATTTGCCCAACATGTTTCTACGCAAAGCTATCTTCTGATTAGTAAATTTATCTGTTGAACCTATTTAAATAAATTAATCCGAATATTACATTATTTATAAGCGCGTTCTCAAAAGTTTACTTGATTGTAGGAATAGAAATATAAAATATAAAAACTTATATTTTTCAATATTTTAGGTACATATGTAGGTATGTTCATCACTAAATTCGACAGGTTTAAAACTTTTAGTTGGAGAAAGTTAATTTCAGCTAATATTTGATGGGGTAGGGGCAAAATAGTGCCAAGCAACATTTTTAATAAAAATAAACTGTAGCTGCAGTCTGCTGTATATTACGTAGTCTATGTCTATGTCTATGTATGTCTATCATTGAAATACCACCTAAATATGACTATATAGAGTCTCATTCTTTTAACCTTTCTTTTAATTTTCATCTTTATTTACGGATTATTTTACATATAAAACTATTAAGAAAGACAATGGACGAAAATATACATGGAACGAAAGCCTACCGAGCTTATTAAAAATTTACTTAAAAAGGTGTAAAGCTCTGGAGCACTTCCAATTGGAGATGCAACACTTCCAATTGCTATTGACTGCGAATAAGACACGTCCCTACTCAATGAATAAGAAACCACCAAAAGAAATTTCAATATTGTAATCACTTCTAACAATATATCCAAGAAGGCCCACTTTTCATTTAGCAACTCAATAGCTCAGACCTAAGTTTCAAATTAAGGTTTCAAGTCTCAAAAAACGACTTAAAAACGGTAGAATGAGACCAATAAATTTAAAAATATAATAACTTGATGACGTGATTGAAATATGAAATCAAATTGAAAATTGAAAAACGTAACGAAGTAAGAAAGAAAGATAAAAAATAAACAGATTCATATAAGGGTCATTCTCACCAAACTGGGCACTTTTTACGGCGTTTTGATTTTAAATTTTATGGTTACAAATAAACTTTTTTTTCGATGTAATACTATTCATTAGCCTATAAGAAGCAAGGAGTCGACGTGACAGAACACCAACTCACGATGAACTTTTTTTTTTTTTAAATTTCTCATTATTAAAGACTGATGATGCTTTGAAAAAGTTGAGCAACAAAAGAAAGCTTCAATCCACGTCGCTATCTTCATTTCCCTGCAGCATTTTATTTACAGTAAGACAGGGGAATGAACGACAGCGGAATGAATTTTTAAGGTTTATTTGATATCCGTTGAAAGGAAAAAAAAGATATAATAATGCTATTTGAAAAACGAAATCTCTGTTACAAAATCTTTTATCTCTAAAAAATTAGAAAAGAAAAAACTTGCCTGACCAAAACTATAGAGGACAGGGGAATGAAGACTATTAAACGTAACCTCTCAAGTTTGAGAACTTATTTGCTTCTGGAGAGCTTGGATTTGTACTGAGGTTCAGTTAACAGTTGGGGTTGCTTAGGGAAAGAACCCTTCCTGCTGACTATATATTTTTTACTAATTTTCCGCCTGAATAGTGTGGTGACAATTTAATTTTAAAAATTGACAGGGGAATGAAAGAAAACCTGTGGGATTCATAAAAATTAGTTTTTACTTTCACTTACCTATATATGAAATATATAGTAAGTGGAAGTATTGCGATCGTGAAAAATTTCGACATCCGGTTTTCAACGGAAATACACGTTTTGGGGTCCCCTGAGTCCAAATGACCAAGTCCCGCGAAATGGTCTGTGTTTTTTTTTTTTTTTTTTTTTTTTTTTTTTTTTAAATCTCTTTATTGTTCACATGCACCACATAACGTATAACATGTACATTATTAATAATTATAGTTACAATATTTCTATAACATATTAAAGTCTATTTTTGCTAGAAAACTGGAAAAAGATGGAAAGTAATCTTTTGAAATTAAGTCAGTCTCTTTTGCAGGCCAATAATTCCCTGATGTAATGACATCTTGAATAAGTTTTCTTCTGATAGCTTCAAAATTCTCGCAATCATAAATTATGTGCTCCCATGTCTGTGGCGTATGAGAGTCGCATAAACAGCATGGGTCGTCTAAAATTTTGAAACGATGAAGGTATGCCCGGTTCCGGCCGTGACCCGTCAAGACCTGAGTTAATTTATAGTTAATTGTGAAGTGTTCCGCATCCTGCCTTGACTTGATGTTCGGGAAATATTTCTTCGTAATTAAGCCCTTGTCGCTTTGTGCCCACTCTTCCTGCCAAGCCGATATCAAGTTCTTATGAAGTTTGTTCACAAGGTACGACTTCGGGGCCAGAGAATATGCTTCTTCTATCGATTCGTCTTCTGATGCCTCCTTCGCTAGAGTATCTGCCATTTCATTCCCTATTACACCACTATGAGCCTTTACCCACTGAAACCTCACCTCGTTGTTCATTGATTTCAAAAGTATTTTAATTTTTTCGACTATCGGAGAGTGGTCTCTGTGGTTTTTCAGTATGTCTAAACAGATCCTGCTATCTGATTTAATTACAACAATTGGTGTTCTTTCTCCATGATCCTTAGTTATCCCCTTCCACCACTCTAGGGCCTTCAATATAGCTAGCATTTCGGCTTGGTTATTTGAGCATTTAGGGCTTAGCCTAAACTTAGCGCTGTAAAATTCTTCTCTCTCCATTGCCACGAATGCACATCCTACTCCCCTTTCAGTTTTACTCCCATCCGTGTATATGGAATATTTAGCATCTTCTGGTTCCTTATAAAATATTATATCTGGTGTATCTCCTGGATGCTGCCACTCTCTGAAACTTACTGGCTTCTCATATTCCGCTTCTTCATCATTTCCATCGTGGTAAATTCTATGAAAATTGCATTGTAAACCCAATTTCAGAATAATCGGTTCAATATTTGCAAGGACAATGGCACTCTCGTATGATATAGTTCGAAAACCTTTAATTATTCTTATGGCCATCAGCCTTTGTATTCGTTTTAATTTGGCTTGGTTTTGTTTTTTCTCAATCGCTTTTATCCAAACTGGTGAAGCATAAGTCAGGATAGGTTCACACCTATTCATAAGTGACTAAGCATAAGTCACAGGCCTTACTCTTGAAGCAAAAAGGAGAATTAGAGTCAATAACGCTCTATCTTGACGGGTACCCAATTAAACAGCTTGAACAGATGAAATGTCTCGGAGTCTTATTTGATTACAGATATAACTTCAATACACATATAGATTTCATTACAAGTAAAAGCCTTCAACTTATAAATATCCTTTCAAGGTCAGCTAAAGTACATTGGGGAATTGGAAGTGATGCTCTTCAACTAATTTACCGCGGAGCAATTGAAATGGTCTGTGTGTGTGTGTGTGTGTGTGTGTGTGTGTGTGAACAGACTAGCTCAAAAACTATAAACCGTGCGAACCTGAAATTTGGTATTTAGTTTAGGTATATGCCCGCGATGTGACAGCAAAAATTTCATTAAAATTGCTCAAAGGGAGGGGGTACTTTATTTAATAACTTTTTAGGTTTTTTTTCGATTTTCTCAAAAACGGCTCTAACGATTTTGATTAAACTGAGTATTTGATGTACTAATATGCCAGAGATGTGACTGTAAAAAATTCATCAAAATTGATTAACCGGAGGGGGGACTTTACTTAATAAATTTCGTATCATTTTCACGTGTTTTTTTATTTACTCAAAAACGGCTTTAATGATTTTGATCCAATTGGGTATTTGATGTATTTATGTGCCCGAGATATGACTGTAGAAATTTCATCAAAATTGATTAACCGGAGGGGGGACTTTACTTAAAAAATTTCGTACCATTTTCACGTGTTTTTTTTATTTACTCAAAAAAGGCTTTAACGATTTTGATCAAACTGGGTATTTGATGTATGTATATGCCAAAGATGTGATAGCCAACATTTCATCAAAATTGGTCAAACGGAGCGGGCACCTTATTTCATATTTTTTTTCCAATTTTTACCTTTTTTTCGATGATCTCAAAAACGGCTTTAACGATTTTTATCAAATTCGTCATGTTTAATGAAAATTATGCGATCTTTAATATCAGGTAAGCTTTATCATTATTAAAATGTTCTGAGTGGAATATGGAAAAATGTGTAACTTTGAGAAGTTGCATTAATTTCTAATCTAAGTAAGTTAGTAAGTGAAAGTTGTGTGTTGCGCGCACGCACCAGATTTTTTTCAATTCTAATCCTTTATCATCAAGGATTCGACTGCTTTTATGAAATTTTACAGTATTTTGAACAAATTGAACAGAAAAAAAAGTAAAAATTGACCTAGTATACGGACACAGAACTCTTACTTTGAGCAGAATCAGACCTCGGGACATGACAGGGGAATGAATTTCGACTTTTTTCTGGTGTTTTTAAGGTACGTGTGTTATGCAATTAAAATAAAGATGTATGGGGTCTACCTTTACAACTCGCCTGGATTTATTATTTAAAATTGATGTCTTAGAGTCCTAAGTTTTTCTAAATCGCTATAAACGGCCTGGGACACAAAAGTGCCCACTTACGTGAGAATGACCCATAAACGAAATAATAAATAAATGCAATAAAAATGCATGTTTTAATCATCATTACAGTAAACCAAAACAAAGATGGTACAGATAATTTAAGGAAAGGAGATTATAGATTTTGTTAAATACTATAGAATTAATGTTATCAGTTTTACGTACGGTAATTATGTTTTCTAGATAATTATCATAATTTGATAAATTGAATATTTCAGTTATCATATTGAAATTATATTTCATATAGTCGGTCCTATTCAAGGTGAATAGACGTATGTAGATATCTCTATTCACCTTGGTTCTTAATGTTCACCTGGTCAGCTGTTTTTGATTATAACCTTCTTCTTTTGTGCAAAGTCACATTTTTTCTTTTATATTAAATTATTAATTACCTTTTCTCGTTTATATATATATTTTTTAATTTTGTTATTCTTTTTTTGTGGGAGGGGTATATTTTTTGCTCGCTTTTGGTTGATACGTTGCATTTACTTTTACGAATATACGATCCAGGTTTACCTGATATGACATATTTACCAGCATTTTAGATGGGCTTGTTTTAGAATATTTTACTTTTACTTACCTAAACATACAGATATACGTTTCTGCATATATATATATATATATATATATATATATATATATATATATATATATATATATATATATATATATATATATAAATATATATATATATATATATATTGTAACGTTAAATCGTTAAATAAAAAAAAAAAAAAATCCCAGACCGTTTGTTGGAACGAACTATCGGTTGGAGCGAACTGATTAGATCTAGATTGTTCGAGCTCCATCTACGCCGTTCCTCCAGCTTCCACGAAACTCTACGTTCTAGACCCTCCTTACAACTACATATATAAAGAGCGATTGACTGAACAGTCTGAGTCTTTGTCTGTGTCTTGACTGTGAAGCTCAAGCCATATGATTTGTGTGATACAAAGTTATAATTTTTGTAACCTACTCGAATGTTTAAGTTGTTATAATTCGTGTGGCATTTATAATTGTATACTTTTGTTGAATAAATATTAGTTGACCCTCAGAAGTGTTTATATATATATATATATATATATATATATATATATACTGTTCATGCTACATCTCATTACCTTTTGTTGTCCAAATTACTTACATTAAATTTAAAAACGTTTCCCTCTCATGCATATGTCCAATTTCAACCCTGAACATTGTTTTGATGTGCTTGTTTGTTTGTTTTAACGTCACATTATGCCACTAAGGCTAATCGGACGATGCTGTAGTGGGAGTCCTAAATTTGCCTATCCAGGTATAATTAGGATAGGGATCTTTAACGAGTACCTGACATCGTACAGGCTCGGGACCTCCACTTTACGACCTATCCGAGAGACGGAATAGACAAGGATATATAACTTCCATTAAAAAATCCTAGGGCCATCTCGGGACGCAAACCCGTGACCTTTAGTATTGTAAGTTTCTATGCTAACCACTACACCACGAGTACACCCCGCTTTGCTGTGCTGCTTACGATGCTATTATTTTGCATTCGAAGTACAGATAAACTTTTTTTGCCTTATGTAAGGCGTTGTGTCGAACTTCGGCTTGTTACCCATCGCACTAGTTATATAAGGCTCACTGCATCCGACAATGTACATCTCCTAATTAACTTAAATCGATTCTGCGCTTACGTAATGTTCCACGTCTCAGCCTTGACTCCGATTTAGTAAAAATACTAACGTCGCAGTAAGTATTAGCTCTAATAGCTGGGTAATGAGTGATGTTTTTTATCAGATCGAAAAAACAAAGAAAAACGTTAAATAACGTCATATTATTACCTATTGAGATTAATAGGTAGCAATATGGCGCCATATTATAACCTTAAGCGATAAAAATATGATTTATCTTTATTATTATTATTTTTTGTTCTTTTTAATATTTTTGTTTTTATTCAATCTTGATTTAATTTCTATTATTTTTTAAAGAGATTATGAATTTTTGTTTTTTCTTTCTAGGTTCTAAATCTTCCTTGATACATTATCAAATTTAATAAAAAAAAAATTTAAAATAATTAATAGCATTTTATTGACCAGGTCTCAAAAACTATCTGACTTATGGAGGAATATATATATTTAAGTAGTTAATTTCTAAATTATCTTTCAACTCTATAGAAAAGTGGGTAGTGTGAAATTTTAAATAAAATACAGTTGTATATTTTTTAAAGTAAGATTAGTCCGCTTAATCGGACAGAGGATTTTTGTATATATTCCAGCTTAATTAATGTACAAGTTTCTCCATTTTATTATTTATGTTATTATTATTATTTATTTATATTAAAAAAATATGGGATATAGTTTAAGTGTTTTCTTAAGCATGTTGTTACCAGATCCAAGTGGTTCAGTAAAACCTTTACTCTGGTCAAGGTATAAATGTGCCTTATATGTTTATTGTCATTAGTTACTTGGTAAATTATAAAATAAAAAACAAATAGCTCTTGTTCATGAATGTAAATATAATTAAAATTAACATTTATTCTTGGAATAAGCAAAATAAAATAAAATACAAGCAAGTAAGAATGATATGACAAGATAAAGAATAACTAATTGAAGTAACAGACAGAAATATATAAATAAAAAAAAGTTTGCTGATGGCTTAATGTTATAAATATTTAACATGAAAGATAAACTAAAAATATTCAACTGGTATAATAATTTTTTTGAATGCAATAGAATAAAATAATTATTAATTAAAACAAAATAAAAAGAACATATGAGGCTTTTGGTTTCAAAACCGGTTACATCCATTTTTTCCAAGCAATTTTTTTTCAAGTTTTTAATATTAAAAAACATGTGCCAGACGCGTTTATTTCAAAAACGTCTAGATCTTTCGAAAATTAATACTAAAAGATTCCATTTCTTATCAAAAGCGGTTCCAATTGATCATTTTTTGATCAGACCTGAAAAATTGTTGAAAATGGATGTAGCCGGTTTTGAAACCAAACGCCTCCTATATGATTAAGTAAAGATAAATAATAAAATAAAGAAAATGTTTAAATTCAAAAGAAACTTTCCGTAATCACGTGAACAAAATTACAAAAATAAAGAAAAATATTTAAGCACAAAAGAAAAAGTTCTTATCGGAAGGAATTAAGGAATGTCCATCCATTAATGACCCTTGGGTTGAAAATAACATAAAGAACTTTAAAGTTGCATCTACATATGTTTTTGCGGACCTGAAAACTTCAAACATATAATGTTCTGGAATATGAAGTTTGAAAATTCATACTAAATTATTGGTGTTGAAAGACTGTAAAAAAAAAAAAAAAAAAATTATAAACTTATACTTAATGTTTTTTATTTCTAATATTCATTAATGGAATGAACTAATGATAAAAAAAATTAGGGTTGCTTTATTATTTCACTTATGACCTCTCAATATCCCAAAGGTACCTTTCCGAAAAAAACGGATTACCATGTTTAGAATTAGATTATTTCCATATTTAGAAATAATATGGATTTTTTATTCTTCTTTATATTTTTATGTTAAAATAAGTCAAATATACCCAAAGAGAGACCTTCAGGACAATGGGTTAATTTTATACAACAATTGTAAAAGAAGTGAATAGTTGAAAACTTATCCTTAATAGAACAGGAAGCTCTCGCAAAAAAACAAAAAAAAAACATTACAACCTCAATTACATACACAGTGACGTAACAGTAGCGGAGCCCATTGTATATTAGCATAAACATTAATAATTCATTATGCATATTTTCTGTTTTAGAGGAACCATGAAAAAAATATTAAATGCGGATTGGTAAAATTTAAATAATATATCAAAGATCATGAAATATGACACCGGAAACTTATTGTCAAAGTTCCCGCCCATTAGGTCACTAACTAATCTTGTGCGAATAATTAGCTCAAGGCAACTAGGTAATTTAAATAATACTTAATTATCGTTACTATTGTGAAGCATAATCCGGGTTAAGGCAAAATAATGTAAATTAAATTAATAATATAAATTATTTATTTACAAACAAAGTTGGTAAATATACAGGACTGACTACTTGAGGAGTAAGTTGACTTCATTATTCAAACCCTTTAATCCACACGTTTGAGAAATAAGTCACCATTAATTTTAGCAAAGTAGTTTTAGCTGTTTATATGTACAATATATATGTACGTTGGAGGATAGGAAGTTATAAAATACAAAGAGAAAAATGTACAAGGGACTTAAAATAAGAGAAAAGAGTATCCGTTTTAGGAAGAGGATTAATTTGGATTGGACAGATTAAATGAAGAGAGCCTGAAAAGCTTTTTAATTAAATCATAGAATGGAAGTTTGAATTAATAAGGAACAACAAAACAAGGAAATCGTGAGATGTCTATAAGATGTATTTTAAACTATTATTATTTTAAACGATGTATTATATATTTTCTTGTACTTAATATTAGAGTTAATTTTTTTTTTAATTTCACTTACCTATATATGAAATATATAGTAAGTAGAAGTATTGCGATCGTGAAAAATTTCGACTTCCGGTTTTCAACACATTTTAGGGTCCCCTGAGTAGAAATGACCAAGTCCCGCGAAATGGTCTGTGTGTGTGTCTGTGTGTCAGTGTGTCTGTGTGTGTGTGTGTGTGTGTGTGTGTGTGTGTGTGTGTGTGTGTGTGTGTGTGTGTGTGTGTGTGTGTGTGTGTGTGTGTGTGTGTGTGTGTGTGTGTGTGTGTGTGTGTGTGTGTGTGTGTGTGTGTGTGTGTGTGTGTGTGTGTGTATGTGAACAGACTAGCTCAAAAACTATAAACCGTGCCATCCTGAAATTGGGTATTTAGTGTAGGTATATGCCCGCGATGTGACACCAAAAATTTCATCAAAATTACTTAAAGGGAGGGGGTACTTTACTTAATAACTTTTTAGGTTTTTTTCGATTTTCTCAAAAACGGCTGTAACGATTTTGATTAAACTAAGTATTTGATGTATTCATATGCCCGAGATATGACTGCAAAAATTTCATCAAAATTGATTAACCGGAGGGGGGACTTTACTCAATAAATTATGTATCATTTTCACGTTTGTTTTTTTTATTTACTCAAAACGGTTTTAAAGATTTTGATCAAACTGGGTATTTGATGTATGTATATGCCAAATATGTGATAGCCAAAATTTCATCAAAATTGATCAACCGAAGGGAGGACTTTACTTAATAAATTTTGTATCATTTTCACGGGGTTTTTTATTTACTCAAAAACGGCTTTAACGATTAACAAAAATAAGATATGTATGTAGGAAAATGTGTGACTTTGGGAAATGATATTTAGCAAAACACGTCAATTTCTAATCTAAGTAAGTTGGTAAGTGAAAGTTGTGTGTTGCGCGCACGCACCAGATTTTACAATGTCATACATATACGATCGTAAACACGTGCGTCACCGCCGGGGAGAACTGGGGAACCCCCCCCAATATTTTGACAGGAGAGGACCCAATGTAAAAAATTAAATAAAAATTCGATTTTACGAATTTATCCGAGTTTAACTAATCAATATATATTATAAAGCAGAGTGTACAATGTGCGTGCCGCTAAGGCTCAAAAACGACTCCACTTACGATCAAGAAATTTATGTAGTCGTGTGCCCCTACGGCCACTAACGGTGAAGAAGGTTTCCGTTTTTATACTTAGGATGTAAAATTGAAGAGAAAAGGGTGAGAATTTTAAGCCTCTCGCATTATGTAATAGCCTATCTTTTCGGGTTAGTGAATGAAAAGTTTAGTTCAAGCTGCAGACTACCAGGAAGCGCTAGGGTGCGTTTCACTCAATGGTTATTGTTCATTCATTCAGTTTGTAACGGTTATAAATTTTTTCAGCTGTTCTTTTAAAATTACTAAAAAAATTAGCGAAAATAATCAGTTTGCATTCAAAATAAAATAATGATTTTACATCTGTGCAATCATTTAGAAAACCAACTGGATTCCTTAACAAATTTATTGTTACATAAGGAATATCGATACATTAAATCACTAAATCGAATGGAGAACTAACATGGCATTGCAGTCTGTCTCCCTGCTGTAAATTGTTCATTTACCATTTTACCCCCTATAAAGTATATAGGGTTCCTTATTTGGGCGGACACTGCAGATCTCGAATCTTGATATTAATAATCTAAAACCGAAGTTTCAAGAAGGTGCTAATTTTGTTCTATCTTTCCTTTTATTTTAAAGTTTTTCTGTCGTTAAAACTACTACACAACTACTGGAGCGAAGCCGGGCAACCTAGCTAGTAAAATATAAATATAAAATATTATTTAATTTCAGCACACTATATGGTTAAAAGCATAGTCAAAGTTGAATTATATATTTTTTATTTCAGCTTTAACTGTTTTGTTTTATTGCTCTCCATTTCTTTTTTAAACCAAGCCGCTTGATCCTACTTTCCATCAATTCGATGACGCTTATAGATGCTGATGGAAAGCAATGAAATTAGTGGGATCAGGATCAGAAGAAAAACGTGGATAAAATTCAATCTAGAAATTTTGGCCCACATCCTCCAAAATTAAGCCTTAAACAAATCCCTATTTCAGTATATAACTGAGACATAAATTGACAAGTATTAAGAGACTATAAATAATTTTAAAATACATCGCTGGAGGATGAATTAAATGCCCCAACAATTGTTTTTAGGGGTTATTACTTCAAATTTTAGCCCCACGTATATCTACCTACCCAATCTAGGAAAATATTGAGCCACCCCCCCCCAATAATTTGGTGCTGGAGACGCCCATGATCGTAAAAAGGATTATAGAAAAAATTAGTATGAATTGTCTGATAAATATAGTGTAACGTGGAACAAAACAAAAACATTTGATTTAAAATAGTTCTAGACTAGTTGTTGGACAGTTGGAACAAACTGTGATAGTACAAGTTTGTTACTACGATGTTAGAGTACCACCTACGTTGGTCTGGAACCTTCGAGACGATAGACAGTAGTGTTAGTCGTTATGAAACTCATGTGGTTCTTCTTGTATTACTGTTTAGTTACAAAGTGATTTTTTGTAACATTTTTAATTATTTGTGTTTTCATAGTTTTCGTGGCATTGTAAAATCTTATTTACGTTTAATAAAAATTATTTCAACCCACAAATCCTTACAATAAATTGAAAACTAGTTCTTACTAAAGTTCAGTATAAGCTTTGCGTCATTTACTTATCCCATCAACACGTATTTGCGTCAATATGTTAATAGCTAGGATATGATGTTAATTGCTTTTGGTTTTTTCACTGTCTAAAGGGGATATCTTAATAAACCTTAACATACATACAAAAATAGTTGAAATGAAAAATTTAAATATATATGTATACAGATTTTACTGATATAGTATTCTAAACTTATATATATATATATATATATATATATATATATATATATATATATATATATATATATATAAAGAATCAGTAGCAAAATGTATGGCAAATGAACTGTTGTGCGATTAAGACTAATAGTGATTGAATATTTTTCAAAACTTTTAAATAATTAATAAGATTTATCGTTTCGGTGAACAATCAGAGCTAACAAACCTCTTAAGAAGAATCCAAATTTTAAGATTGGTTACACTATTAAATACACAATAGTTCTTATAAGTCTTGTGTAAATAAAAAATGTCGCTTTATCAATGACAAAGTCGAAGGAAAATAAAAAAGAGATGAATGGGAGATCTCCTTCCGTGGCACTTAATAAATCAAGAACCGGATGCTTGTGAATGCTTACTTTCATCTTCTCGCAAGTATCTTATACCCAATTTAGCAAGCTCCACATTTCGTTTGTCGAATCTTTTCACCCGAGGTGTGCTGAAAAAGTAAGTAAATTCCTATATCTTTCGTCTTTTTTATGCAATATAATTTGATTTAATAATACATGACTTATACAAATTTTTACTTAATGTGATAAAATTCAGCACATTTTTCACTTTTATCTTGAAACAGAGAACTCTTAACAATGACTGAAATTACTTATTTTTCATTTATTTATAATCATCAAAACAGAATAATGGATGTATACCAAATTCATTCACTGACATACGTCCTCCCACTTCGTCGGTTCAAACTATGAACAAAGTCCCTCTTTTATAAATCTATCAAACTTAAAAGACTAAAATGGTCTCGCCATTAAGAGGAGTACTTAACAAAGTTCACTTCAAACACGTGTTTAAAAGATAATTGGGAAAAAAACCGAGTTATTTGTACAAAACCTAGTGAAGAAGAAAAAGTCGCAACAGTTGCCTGGATTCTTAATGGAAGTAGGCAGAGTATGTTAAGGAAAAATGGTCGTGAATGCTGGAGCTGGTCTCAACGTAGTATAGAGCCATATTGTAAAATCTTTCGATCCAAAATTTTAATTCTTAACAGTAGCTTTTAAGTACGGAAACAAGGCGACTCTAACCGAACGAAACTTGAATTTTTTTACCAGGGAGGCAAGATTATTTTTATCAACCTTCTTCATTTCTTCTTCTCTTCAATAAAAATTTGGCAACAATTTTACACCATTCGAATTAAATATATCTAAATATTAGTATCAATATCATTGACTATTTCAACGCCAGAACTACCAAAAAGCAAAAACCAGGATCTTTAATTATATAAAAAATTAAATTTCATTTTTAAACATTTTCCTCTGAAGATGATGTTTAAATGATGAACACTTCGTTCGCAATACTTTTAAAGGTCATGCATCGGAAGCAATTAAAAATGCTGGATGAAAAATCATTCCTGAAAACAACAAAACCATGAAAACTGCTACTGGTATAGGTATGGTCCCAATTCAGGCAAGATCGTATGTAACATTTACACAATTTTATAATGTATATACAATCTTACCTGAATTACCAGCCCGCAAATTTTGGTGGTGTTCATTCAGATCTGTGACAAATAACAATGAAGATATGAGGTAACAATTCACTAAAACTAAACTTTTATGTACTGTAGTTTTTCATCACTACCGTACGTAGTTTCCACTGTCGACAGTTTGATATTATCTGGGTTAAACTAGCTATACTAGGGGAAAAGTGCTCCATTATGGGACGGTTGCCTAATATGGGATATGTGGTTTCTGGATATAGTTTGTACTGCAACACGGCTTTTATTCTATATAATTGAATATTAATGTCACATTGGAACATAAACTTTATGTGGCACATAAACTATATATAAAATATGTAGTACGTGGAAGTATTGCGATCGTGAAAAATTTCGACTTCCGGTTTTCAACGGAAATACACGCTTTGGGGTCCCGTGAGTCCAAATGACCAAGTCCCGCGAAATGGTCTGTGTGTGTGTGTGTGTGTGTGTGTGTGTGTGTGAACAGGCTGGCTCTAAAACTATAAACCGTGCGAACCTGAAATTGGGAATTTAGTGTAGGTATATGACCGCGATGTGACAGCAAAAAATTCATCAAAAATGCTCAAAGGTATATAAAGGGAGTACTTTATTTAATAACTTTTTACGTTTTTTTCGATTTTCACAAAAACACGAGGGAGGACTTTACTTAATAAATTTCGTATCTTTTTCACGTGTTTTTTTATTTATTCAAAATTGGCATTAACGATTTTGATCAAACTGGGTATTTGATGTATGTATATGTCCGAGATATGACTGTAAAAATTTCATCAAAATTGATTGACCGGAGGGAGGACTTTACTTAATAAATTTCGTATCATTTTCACGTGTTTTTTTTATTTATTCAAAACGGCTTTAACGGTTTTGATCAAACTGGGTATTTGATGTATATATATGCCCGAGATATGACTGTAAAAATTTCATCAAAATTGATCAACCGGAGGGGGGACTTTACTTAATAAATGTTGTATCATTTTCACGTGTTTTTTTAATTACTCAAAAACGGCTTTAACGATTTTGATCAAACTGGGTAATTGACGTATGTACCTATATGCCAATGATGTGATAGCCCGCATTTCATCAAATGAAAACAAAAATAAAAACTGAATGTGGAAAAATGTGTAACTGAGTGAGAAGTGGCATCAACACAACGCATTAATTTCTGATCTAAGTTAGTAAGTGAAAGTTGTGTGTTGCGGGCACGCACCAGATTTTTATACATTCTCATCCTGTTGGATTATTTTCAGCCGATTGTTGTTTTAGGGTTTAAAAACTTTTTTCATGATTATTTTGATCTGATATTACAGGCCTCAAGGTATGTCGAATTTCCTTAATCATTTTTTTATCTTAAATGTGGAACAATTCATTACAATATTTGCTAACTGCTGTCTTTTTTTTATTACATACTGAAGCCCAATAGCCTCTAAAAAAAGAAGCCACTCCCCTTATATGGGATAACCATTACTTCCTGTTATGGGATATCCCATATTGAGGCACCTTTTTATCACTGAAATAAAAATAGTTCTTAATAGATTAAAATGATTTTAATGAGATATTACTTTAAACACTGAGGTTTTAGAAACGTGTATGTTTTGTGATAAAAATTTAGAAAGTGAAGAAACTAAAGTTCAATGTTCCTACTGGTGACTGTCTACATATTCCTGATATGAGAGCAGTGTTGAATTCATAATCCCCAAATTTTCTTTGTAATTTTCGAAAAAATCTGTCGTATGAAAGTCTTATCAAATTTTGATTATTTGAAACTTATAAATAAAAAAAAATTGTGTTTTTTTTTTTTTTTGTAACATAATAAACATGGATTTATTTGCAACATATATCTATCTATATATATTTTGTTCCTCCTCTTCCTTGCCCCTTAGGCTATACGGGGTTTCCCGGGCCAGGGGAGAGGGTGGGGGTAATATTACTAAATATCCCCGGCTCTGGATTTTGAACTTGCTATCTTCTGGTTTCCGATCGTACGTTGCCATGGGCCGTGTACAGCATATATTTTTGTGAATATCTTCTGTATAATAAACAAATTATCCCTTATATATTTCATTTTATATCATGGTCCCTAATACGGGATATGTATCCCAGATTAGGACACCCCCCCATATTATGAGTCCATTTTCAAAATGTACAAATTTGACTTTACTAACATTAACCATGATTACAAATTTCAAAAAGGAGATATGGGATGTCGTCTACTACTACTGCTAAATGTATAACAACATTTTTGAATCGTCTAAGCAATTTAGAGCCAAGCAATTAACTATTAAAAAAAAAGTATCCCATAATAGGGAACTTTCCCCTATGGATAGATAGTAAAAGATATTGTTTAATATCTAATGTCCATAGGAGGAACAGAATACGTAAAACCATGTAAAGAAAGATTTTTTGGGGGGAAGAGTTCCTTGTGTTTTGTGCACAGCACTCTTCCCACCTGTTTTGCCGCCATATTATATGTTTAATAGGTTAAAAGGCAATAAAATCAATTATTGGATAAGATATCTTAGGAGCTATTGGTTTTTTTCGAAGGCAATCAATTTTGCTCAGTAAAATCAAATGTTGAGGTTTTGGATGGTTTTTTTAGACTACCCAGAGCAGTCTCGATAGTTTTAAGTTTTATACAATAGTACAATTGATAGCTTCACTTCACTAATTTAATGTTGGATCACCTTAATTATCATTTAATATTTTTAAAAAAGCAGCATTCTGATTTTTCATATTAGAATTATATTTTATATAATAAATTATAAATTATATTTTATTCCTTTTAAGGAAACTATTAACTAAACTTAATACATTCAATCAATATATAATAAAGTTACAAGAAAAATATATTAGCCACCAAATAAATTTAAATCCCTCTGATTTAAAAATCACAAGCAAATTTATCTACAGTTTTTTTTTTTTGTTTTTTCCATATATAAATTTATATAATTCACGTTTCACTTGACCCAGAGATTATTGTGAAAATAGTTACGGGTCATAAATCTTTATTTCTGATTAACTGTTTCCTTTGTAGATAAGAGAATGGATGCTACTGATAAATAACATTTCTTCTTTCCTCGGCTGTTCTTATATATTGTTATTCTCAAACTATTCAGTATCCCATGTTGTCTAAAACAAAATAAAATAACTCAAAAATACTATGAATGAGAGTTATAAATGCAAAATATAACGAATAACTAGTTTTAAGTAACTATTTTTTTTAAATGAAAGAGTTTTAATGTTTTTTATTATATAACCAGTTTAATTTTGAAGTCTCTAAACGAGCGATAAAGAACATTTTTAACGGAAAATGGCGCGATGGGAGTTTACTGACTTTAGTAAGGTCTTACTACAGTAAGGTTAAGTCCCAAAGTTACATTTGAGTAGTGTTCCCTATTACTTTTTAAAGAAAATTGACAGCTTGTACGATTTTTTATACAAAGACGTTTATAGTTATCTTTACACACTGATGTGACTCAAAACGTACTTGCGCACGATAATTCAAGGCTCTTTGACTTGTTTATTGAGACTCGACTGCTAAGATCATTAGTGTCCTTCGAATTGTTTAATGTTTAATTATTCTATTTATATATTTACTCCATACTATCTTTTATGTTAATCGTTCTTTTCCTTTAACATAATTTTCATAATAATCCGTTATCTTTAAAAAGTAAAA